>JBBJLR010043902.1:0-12023 GCA_037577145.1 Brachypetersius gabonensis
GTCTTGTACTTCCCGTTTCAATGATGAGCGCGCTTTGATGTCTTTGTAGATTCTACTTCAGACGTGCAGAAGGAATGTTTTTGACCTGACCGCTTTTTAAGTGAGGCAGACAATCACCGCAAGACTTAATTTTAAGATCAGTTACAACCGCAAAGTAACCAAAGCAGTCTTTTTTTAATGAAATATGCCGAAAGAGCTGTCTCTGTGCCGAAATAGCTCAGTTGGGAGCGCGTTGGACTGAAGATCTAAAGGTCCCTGGTTCCATCCCGGTTTTCGGCAGAGGCTAGTCTTTTAAAGCACCGTTATTAAATCTCATTGTGCATACCAGCTCTAGTAGTAATCATATAACTTCTGGCTTGCATGGCAGGGACCGAAGCTGAAGTTTGCGCAAAATCATGTGGTTCCATGGTGTAATGGTTAGCACTCTGGACTTTGAATCCAGTGATCTGAGTTCAAATATGGGTGGAACCTTTCAGCTTTGCAATCTTAGAAGCAGTGGCGTTTCTACACTGAATTGCTCCCTGGGCGAGACTCCCTCCTGGCACCACCCACCTTCAAAAATAAAAACAAGACAAAGCTTCACATTTTATACACACCATAGGTTTTATTGTAATAATACTACGTATCTCGTAACAGACGAATTTTTGCAAAAAAAAAAACCCTGCTTAAACCTTAAATAAATATACTGTGTACAAACAAATATTATTTAAGAAAAAATATTTTAAATTATTAAGAATAATATACATATAAAATATAGAATATATATAGAATATATCACAATAAAGAAAATTTAATTATTTATTTCACTGCAGAACAGAAAACACAAACTGAAACTAAAATCTGACATTTCTGGCCTTTCTAGATGCAAAGTCATCAATAATGGTATCATTTGAGGTATGCTCCCCTATTGAATGATTAATGCTTATGACAGCAAGGCCAGTGAGTCATTCCTGAGACATGCTTGACCTCAGGTATGTCTTGATTAACTTTAGTTTGGAAAAGCTCCTCTCTGCTTCAGCTACAGTCACTGGCAGTGTAAGTGCAATCCTGAGAGCAGTCCAAAAGTTGGGGTAGATCTCAGATAGATCCTTATCGTGCATAAAAGTGATAAGCTCAAGGAGGCTCATGGTTTTTGATGGTAGATGAAGGAAGTTCTTGATTTCCTGCAAAAGCTCTCTACTGTCCAAATCAGAATGCCCTTCAAAGTGCAGTGTGGTACCGAGTGCACTGCACTGCTCTGCTCTGCCAGCTCCTAATCGGCAAGACTTTTGTCAAAACCCCAATTTTGTTTTCCACATTTTCCAATGTGGTAAATCTCTCTGTGATGGCTGACAGGGCTGCATCAAGAACAACATTGAAGAATCCAATCTCCAAATTCCTAAGGGCATCACTGAAAGGCTCATCATGTTATTCATATGAGAAGTGGAATTTTGTGGACCTCAGCCTTTTTTGTTTCAAAACAGCCTCCACATTCATTTCTTCACAAATGTCTTTGGCCGCCATCTGTGCAGTCACAAAGCCACTTGCCCTGTAGCTCTGGAGACCTTGCTCAGTCTTCTTCAAAAGATTCACAGCTAGGTCGACATGCATATTTGGAGACTGCATGAGTTTGCTGACATGCTGTATTGCAGAGAGCACGTCATACCAAACAACCGTGCAGATGCTGAAGCGTTATGACCCCACCTCCTCAGACAAAGACTGGGCCTCAGCCTTTATAGCAGGGTCTTTGGTGTTGTCTCTCACCTCAATTAAAGCCTCTCTCACGGCAGCTCTGTGGTACCTCATGGGCTCATGTTTCTGCCCACATCTTTAAGGTGATGCTCAAATGGTTCTTCAGAATGGACCATCTTTGGGAGGAGGCTGAAAATAATGTGTAAAGCTTTTGCAGTACACCAAAGTAGCTCATACCATCCACAGATCCCTTAGCAGCATCACACACAACTAAATTTAATGTATGCACCCCATATGGCACAAACAGAGCTCTGGGATTATTTTCTAAGAACCTGGCTTGAACTCCCTTATTTTTGCCCTTCATGTTTACCCTGTTGTCATATGATTGTCCTCTGCAGTCATCAAAAACCCACTGGAAGGCTTATGCTTTTGCCTTATGCAGTAAAGGCAAAGATGTCTTCATCCTCAATATTAGATGTTTGTGGAGACATATGACGTGCTGAGGACACAGATGGTAGCTCATCCTGAAGAGCAGAGACCATTCCAGCAGAGTCCTGTGTAGTGGGGGAGGTAGGTGCCTCATCCTGACAAGTGGCAGAGGATGCTCCAAAATATTTTAGAAGTGGCCCTGAAACAGGACGCAGCTGAAATCGACATCAAAAGACTGTTGGCTACAATATTAATCTTAAAAATTGCAAATTTAAATAAACATGCCCTAACATTCTAAATGTCTGTAATTAGACACTTTATTAATCTAATATAATCTAATCTAAGGGAAGAACAATTAGCTCCTTGGTTAATTTACTGCCTCAAATTATATGCTTTGTCGCGTAACAGAGTATTAGCAAATGGAAAATGTTTGTCTTTTAAACTATCTACACATATATAAATTACACTGGCTATTTACAGTATACTGTAAATATATTGTAAATATATTGGCTATAGCCTACATTATAACATAAACAATGGAAATAAATAACTGTACTTGCAACAGTTTTGTTGCAAAGTATAATTTTGTGGTTAAATTTAATTAGATCTCATGTTGTATACACTGTTGAAAAAACAATAGAACCCTGCCAAAAATAATAGAAAATGTAATGGATTTAATGGTTATATGGGAATTGCATTGGTTTTAATGGTAGGTATAACAGTGTCTACTGGTATATGATGGATTCTATTGGTGAGTGGGATGGTAAATTCTATTGGAAAAGTGTCCAAAACACACTACAATAAGGAATTTTGTAATAGTTTCACTGGAAAAATTTAATGGTTCATAATGCTATTTAATAGAAACCAATTTCTGTGATGGTTTGTATATTAGGCTTTAATTGTGTTTTTTAGCAAGGTAAGCATAGCAAGCATCATAAGCAAAAAGGCCAACAAACCTAAGAGTTAACGTTATACCACTAATTTACATAATGACATGAATACCTTAATCACACCGAGAGAACATTGTTGCATACCTTTATCTTTTGCCCGTTTCTCCCACCTCCTTGTCCGCTTCATTTGGGAGAGATGAACTGACTCTGCGCCCCCGCCCTGTAGTGGTCGAGGAGGAGTAAAGGCACCTAAGCAGACCGCTATAATTTATACTTACACACTTTAATAGGAAACCACAAAAGGGAAGGTGAATGTATGCACTCGTGAGGAACAAGAAGGAAAGGGATCTATATATACATGAGACAGACAGGAAGCAGTGAGATAGATAATTACACAGTGACATGAAACCGGTGATAGGTGATAATGGGGAATGAGAAGCAGGTGGCATGAGAATACGAGGAATAATCAGTCTCGTGGCGACCCCTGATGGTCGCAGGTTGGAACTGTCCCAGTGAGGGCATAGCCGTGACAGTACCCTCCCGTCCAGGTGCAACCCCGGGGTGCTCCAGAAAACAAACAAACCCCAGCCCTACAGTCCAAATGAAGGGGGGAGGCCCAAGAGAAAGTCAAACAGTCAATCCAAGGCGGAGGAGGCGGAGGGGGAGCCGGAAGACTCCATAGCTGCACAGGCGAGTCTAAAGTGCCAACCTGAGCTCTGACCCAGGAGTCAGGAGGCGGATCGCCCAATACCAGGTTCAGAGGCAGAACAGGGGCGGCACCGCCCGGTGCAGTGTCCGACAACGGGCCCGTAGAGGGATCGACCGGAGCAACTGAGCAGTCATCTGGGTGGACTGGAGCGGCTGAGCAGTCATCTGGACGGACTGGGCAGTCATCTGGACGGACTGGAGGGTCATCTGGACGGACTGGAGGGACGGCTGGGCAGTCATCAGGACGGCCTGGGCAGTCATCTGGACGAACTGGAACGGCTCCTGGACAAACGAGAGGGACTGGAGGGATGGCTGGGCAGTCATCAAGACGGCCTGGGCAGTCATCTGGACGAACTGGAACGGCTCCTGGACAGACAAGAGGGGAGACTGGACAGACGAGAGGGGAAACTGGACAGACGAGAGAGGAGACTGGACATACTAGAGATGAGACTGGACGAACAAAAGACGAAACTGGACGGACTGGAGAGGAGACTGGACAGACTGTGGAATCAGCTTGGGCAACAGGAATAGCAGTCCGGGTGGCCACAGAGGTAGTCCAGGTGGCTGAAGCAGGAGGAGAGTCATCTGACCCTACCGGACCGTCAATGTGATGATCCGAATAAACGGATGCCACAATGAAGTCGTGAGGACCCGCGGGGGCAGCGGGGAAATCGCCAGGACCAACCTAATGGCCGACTGAATGATCTGTGAAGCCGGCTGGCGTCTCCGGGAGGCGGGCGGAAGGATCTGTGAAGTCGGCTGGCGCATCACGAGGAGAAGAGGTCGAAAGTGAGGCGACCGACAAATCCGTCGACGCCGGAGACGAAGTGTCCCGCTGGAGAGCGGATGCCGGAGACGAAGCGTCCCGCTGGAGAGTGGACGCCGGAGGTGGAGTGCCCCTCTGGGAGGTGGGCGCCGGAGACGAAGCGTCCGACGAATCCATCGATGCCAGAGGTGGAGCGTCCCACTGGAGAGGGGACACCAGAGATGAAGCGTCCCGCTGGAGAGCGGACGCCGGAGGTGAAGCGCCCCTCTGGAAGGCGGGTGCCGGAGACGAAGCATCTGATGAATCCGTCGACGCCGGAGGTGGAGCGTCCCGCTGGAGAGCGAACGCCGGAGGTGGAGCGTCCCGCTGGAGAGCGGACACCAGAGGTGAAGCGTCCCGTTGGAGAGCGGACACCGGAGGTGGAGCGTCCCGCTGAAGAGCGGACTCCGGAAGTGAAGCGTCCCGCTGGAGAGCGGACGCCGGAGGTGGAGCGCCCCTCTGGTAGGCAGGCATCGGAGACGAAGCGTCCAATGAATCTGTCGACGCCGGAGGTGGAGCGTCCCACTGGAGAGCGGACGCCAGAGACGGAGGCACATGAGATGGCAAGCATGGATTCGAGCCACTGGAAGGTAAGACCAGTAAACACTATTCCAGGTAGTCGCTGAGCTGGATCGCCCATTCCAGTGTTTCAGGGCGAGGGAACCGGGTCAGCATGTTGTAAATCGGGGGTTCTAATCCATCAATGAAAACATTGGCGAGCATGTCGCCAGTCCACGTGTCGTTTTCTGCCGCGATGAGGAACTCCTCTGCGTACTCCCTCACCAAGCGATCACCTTGAACGAGGTCTAATATCCTGAACGGGGAGGTTACACTGTAGCAGTCCGGGGAAGGTGTCGACGGTTCCTCCTCCGTCTTTTGGGTTCCAGGCAGTGAGATGGAGATAGGGGTCAATGGTAGGGTAGTGGTCCTCTCCTGGGGAACCTCCACTGCCGGAGGGTATAACTCGTCCCGCTCCTCGTCGGACGAACACTCTCCGGGGTGCAGCCAGGGTCGTCGGATCCACCCAAATGTGAAATCCCCTTCCTCCTCCGACTCAACGAAGGTGCTCTCACCGTTTTCGGCGGGGTCCATGGTGCGTTTCTTTAGACGAGTGCATTCTGTCACGCTGTGGTCCTGTAGTGGTCAAGGAGGAGTAAAGGCACCTAAGCAGACCGCCATAATTTATACTTACACACTTTAATAGGAAACCACAAAAGGGAAGGTGAATGTATGCACTCGTGAGGAACAAGGGGGAAAGGGATCTATATATACATGAGACAGACAGGAAGCAGTGAGATAGATAATTACACAGTGACACGAAAACGGTGATAGGTGATAATGGGGAAAGAGAAGCAGGTGGCATGAGAATACGAGGAATAATCAGTCTCGTGGCGACCCCTGATGGTCGCAGGTAGGAACTGTCCCAGTGAGGACAGCGTCAAGGCAGTAGTCTGAGATTATTTCATTAACAATAAGTGCTTTAGGCGCAAGGGATCTGACATTGAGAAGTCCAAACTTTAGAGGTAGATTTCGGTTGCTTGTTTGGCCGTTTTCTGGTTTTCTGGTTATCAGATTGTTTCGGGTGAATTTAACGAATTTATTCTTTTTTCTCACTATTCGGGGAACAGACACAGTTTCTATAGGACAAGCTATGTATGTACGTCTATCGGTATGGCGAGTTGTAGTGTGGCTAATATGATTTGAATCTAAGGTATGATATACCGCAAGTCAGATGGTTCGTAGTATACTGGAGATGTTGTCCGAATGGACTGCTGCTCCAGTTCTGCTAGGGTGCAAGCCATCGGTTTGGCAAATAATCTACTAAACCTCTCGGTTCCTCACTGAAAGGTAAGGAGCAGGGGGTTACTGTACTCTGAAATGACAAAAGCCCTAAGAAAAAGGCTTGAGAGGACAGAGACAACATTTTTTAAATCAAATTAACAGCTAGAATTCTTGCGTAATACACTGCAAGTGACCACGTTAAAAGCTTCATGTCCAGGTGGAAATTATTTCCTGTAATTGTGGCTCCTCTCTGCCCTCTGATGGTCTGATTGGGGTCTAACCACAGATTATTAATTATTAGGTTCAGGTGTTTTAGCCACAGTCATTGCTCACTTCTATTTTAATATCCATGGTTTCAGAATGTGATGTTTAACAGGCTCATATAAGTGTAATGGCTTATTGTCCACATACTTTTGGTCATGCAGTTTGCCTTCAGCCCATTACCCTTTGATGGAAATTGACAGATTGATGGTGATGGACATGGTAGAGATGGTTTTAAAATAAGTGATCAACCATATAGTCAGAGTTTGAACCGCAGAACTATCTCATTCAGCCTCTTGGCGATGGGAGTAAGGACTGGGAAGCCCCAGAAGTTCCCAAAGATTATTCATTGAAGCCGAACACCTGTGTCTGAGCATCTCCCCATTGCGCATGTCCTTGAAAGCAAGGCTGCTGCACATCAAATGTGTCAGAACAAACCCCAAAATATGTCTATGTAACCAAACTGGATTGAACTGGACACAAGTTGTCCACAATGCCCATGGACATGCTTTTTAAAAAACAGGGATGTATCCAGTTATGAAATACTGGTAGCCAGGTGGCTATGCTGCCGTGCAAAGGCAAAAGACCATAACATCAATTTTGGGCGAAAATGAGTTATTACCATTTTTGGAAAAATGGACATCAGTTTTATCATGTAGACAAATATCTTGAGTCAATTTTGTTATTTTATGGTAAAAATAAGATGTTGGTTTTGCCGTAACTTCCAAAAACAGACGGAAAACCAAGACAGAATCCCTTAAGATCCCAGTTGCGGTCTTTTAGCTTTGTTCGGCTGCTTTCCAGAACACTGAAGTTAAATACGGTGCAGTTAAGGCGTTCTGCCTTTGTTTTACCAAGCAGCAGAGCAAAGATACTGTTTGCCAGGCTGAAGTTACGGCGCTATGCCTATGTATTGTATGTAACTGAAGCGTTTTTCCCACACACATTAACTTCAATTTTGTAATATTCAGCTAGGATACCGATAGCTTTGATAGCTAGCTAGCGATGCAAAATTTGGCTGACGTAGGTTACTTGATACAAAAATACAACAATTCCTGACCCACAAACTATAGCCTACACATGATAGATGGTGTGCAAGCTGCAAGACACCATGAATCAAAGCCTGGAAACTATCAACTAGTAGTTTCTCGAGTCATACAGGGTGACTAGCTGTTGCCAATCTGACTCTCCACTTGCTGACAGAAAAACATTTAAACCACGCAGCCAAACAAACCCAACAGATACAACCTAGATAGCTCTTTACCTTCTGTTGAAACCTGGTCAAAATCCATGGAAAACAACATTCACTGAGAATACAATCCATTGTTTAAATCCATGACGAGTTTTCAGCCCATTCGCAATATAAATGTGCGGTGAGTCTAATCTATCATATTCATTTTCTCAAAGGGCCAAATCAAACCATTCAAATATAAGAAACATAGATGGAAGGATACTTTGACCTCTTAAAGTATTATTATATTTAATTAAAAAAAAAAGTGCAACATAAGGTTTTAAAATGATACAGTACTGTTGTAGCCTTAAAATTCTCATATTTTTTTATTTTGTAATATTCAATTTATGTAATATTAAGCCTTACTAGACATAACTCACTAAATGTTATTTTTAGACTGTAATTGTTATCATAGAAATTTTTGTATTAAGTGATAAAAGTACAAACGCTCAATAAATAATAAGTTAAGGTATTTTGCCTTTGTATGACCCATTATTGTTTTGCAGAAAATGCAAAAGCTTCCGAATAAGGGTCAAAAATCAAGTTTGAGCTTATTTTTTTTTTATGTAGATAAATGTATTCATTATGACAACTACCTGGCAAATTTTCAGTGTCCTACCTATCATACAGTTGGCTGGACAACAAAAATATTAGTGATATCTGAATTTTTTATTATTGGTAGGACCAAAGGCGTAAATTTCATTTAACAGTAGGGTGGGGACCATAAGTATACAATTTCTCATGAGCAATTTTTGAAGGGGACACAAATGATACAGTCAAATCGTACAAATAAAAACAAGGAATTAAAAAAGGTTTAAAATTTTATTTAGTGCAGAACCTGTTACACATTGTGAACAGCTCTCTGAACTCGGGCATTTTTCCAGCGCTGTTGAAAACCACAGTCATGTACGGCCCTTAGTTGGTTCTGGTCGTACCTGGAAGGCAGGAGATATTTTGTCTCACTTGGCTTGTGTGAATCAGAAAAAACTGCCATGCCATATGGAGTCCCGCAAGGATCCATTCTTGGACCGGTCCTATTCAATCTGTACATGCTTCCTCTGGGTCAAATTCTTAAAGAGAATAATGTGTCCTATCATAACTATGCAGATGACACTCAGATCTATCTAGCTCTCTCACCAAGTGACTTTGGCCCAATTGACTCATTGTCTCGGTGCCTTGAGAAAGTACATAACTGGATGCATCATAATTTTTCCAGCTAAATAAAGACAAAATGGAGATTATTCTGTTTGTAATAAAGAAGAAAGATCAATTGTTAGTGCCCACCTGGAATCTAGAGCATTTAAGATATCCACCCATTTCAAAAACCTCGGCGTAATCTTAGTTTTGATGATCACATTAAGCCTGTCACAAAGTCAGCATTTTGGCACCTCAAAAACATTGCTAAAATTAGAGATTTTGTGTCCAAACAAGACCTAGAAAAACTGATCCATGCCTTCTTATGCAGGGTTGACTATTGTAATGCTCTCCTCACTGGGATCTCCAGCAAGTCCATTAGATGACTCCAGCTCATTCAAAATGCTGCTGCCAGAGTTCTAACCAAAACCAAGAAAAGAGAGCACATTACTCCCATCATCAGGTCCCTGTACTGGCTCCCAGTTCAGTGCAGAATTGACTTCAAAACATTACTTATTGTGTACAAGTCACTCAACGGTTTGGGTCCTACATACATCTCTGATATGCTTGAAGTATATGTTCCTGGTAGGTCTCTTAGATCTGCGGGAACCGGACAGTTAGTGCTGAGAAGATCGTTTCCCCCAGGATTTACGCCCGTGGGTAGGACCAAGGAAAGGTAGAGATATGGAAAAGTGGTGATCAGAACTTATTGGTGGAAAACCAGTAAAGGGGTTGAATCAAAAAAGGGATGTACAGTACAGATTTGCATTGTTTGTACACAGATAAGTGCAACTCTCGCACAGTTTTGGAACAGTAGTATTTCTCTGTTACATAAAATGGTTCCAGGGACAAACTGCTCCCTACAGGAAACACAGACAATGAAAGCATGCCAGTACATACACATTCACAAGGGGAGTGTTCAGGTACTCACACCTTGACTCATTGTGAACAAAATCAGGAAGGAACAATAACATGCTAAGTCACTGTTACAGTATTGAATAAGTATGTGCAAAAGTCTTATTTCTGTATACTTTGCTTTGAATCATCTTGTTGGTGCAAGAAAACTCTTTTATGTAGATTAAGTTGATTAAATGTCAAAGTGCCTAAGCATACAAGATACCCAGATAAAGGAGGTCCAACAACTCCTTACCATTCAGCACCACCAGTAAACTGATCACCAGCCTGGTCATCAGGAATCATCTGCACCTGTTTCTTCACTTGTTCAGGCCTCAAGTTAGATGGCTTTGTTGTGCTTGTATAACACAGGTCAAGGAAATCATCAGAGATAAGTTTATGTGGGTTTTGCACTGAACATATTGAAACAGTTACTTGATTGGTGCCTGCAGTTTAATAAAAAATGCATGCAAGTCTATTGCAAATCTAATATTACTCATAATTCAAAAAGTTAATGTGTCTGAAAAAAACTTCTGAACTTCTGATCTGAAATCAGTATGAAAAAAAGTATGTTTTGGTTTTTGATGATAACATATTTTTTTCATTGTTGACCTGTGTAATTTATACACAGGCCACTGTGTTGCTTAACCAACAAGAAACAGGTAACTGGTCAGTTTAAAAATATTTAGAAAGGAGGTCTGGAAAGCTATTCCTCAATACTATGCTATAAAAACATAAAAAAAAGGCTGGAGCTGTGTCCGAAAAGTGTCGCAGATGGATTATTTTCTCAAGTGAGTTACAGTGTAATACTATTCTCCATTATTCTAAATTATAATAAAAATAACAACTATTTCGATTGTTGATGTTGATTAATGAGGGTGTACACAAACAATATTACACAGTGAACATAGTGAACATATTTATTATTATTTCGTCAGCTTTATGCATTTTAATGGTATCAAATGTATTTATATTTTAACCACAACATACAAATATAACCAAAAATGTAAGTCCTGTTGTTCACCATTCATCACTTTTTAAAAACCTTTTTCTGTTTTTTTTAACATAAAGTGATATATATTCATTGCGCGTGTGCCAACATAAAACATTCTCTGTTTTGCAGAAATTTTGAATTCTACCCTGTTCTTAGCTTCATTAAACACTATCTTCTGAGAACATCAGCAGTTTGTTAACAAAGAAACCTTTTGCCTTCTCATAAATCTAAAACGGTTCAGGATGTGAAATGATAAAGCAGTATGGCCACAAGGGCCAGGCCCAGTAGAGATCACCAGTCAGGCCACAACTTCAGTGAGTAGTTTTAGAGGAGAAAATGTTGTATTGGCTTTCTATTGATATTCAATTCTGCACACTCCACTTAGGCTCTCGGGATCCCTTTCAATGTACTTTTTTTTAAAATATCCCATTGGTTTTGATCTTTAAAGCACACATTTGGATGAATTTATCAGTATCAGTTACTGATGAGTACAGTAAAACTTTTGGAAACACTTAAATGATGCAACATAATATTAACCATTTAAAAGCTCATCATGTCAGATGTCATAAGGTGTCATGATAAATTACGTCCAGTATTGTACAAAAGTCAATAACATTACCTGGGTTGGTCTCCCAACTTTTGTCACATGCTTAAACAACATTTTTCTTCTACCTGTTCCCATGCACAAATTTGTGGGGGGGTTTTTTTACAGTGGACCACTGCACATATCAGTCAAATGCAATTTTAAAGTGGAACTAGAATTTAAATTGTCACCTGACTTTTTGTACAACAAAACCACACAATGGAAATATATTCAAAATTTTATTGAAAACACTTTCTCTTACTTTTGACTTTTTCAGTTAATAGAGAACAGAACACAACATCGTAACCCACCTTTGATAAAGTGGCATATATCCACCATGTTGACCAGTGTTGTTTGGTTGCTAACTGGATTAGCACCTACACATTTAGGACTGTTTAAGACAGTTACATTCAAGGGGAAATAAAGACTGGACTCTGAGTTATTGATCTGTTTCTCTTCATACCAGGACAAACTGACACCCTTCACGTTTCCCACAGAGTACAAGAATAAACATGACTTGACATCTCGATGTCCAAAGCTCTTTTCAGTATGAATATACACTCACCTAAAGGATTATTAGGAACACCATACTAATACAGTGTTTGACCCCCTTTCGCCTTCAGAACTGCCTTAATTCTACG
>JBBJLR010043913.1:0-12023 GCA_037577145.1 Brachypetersius gabonensis
ACACACACACACACACACACACACACACACACACACACACACACACACACACACACACACACACACACATAAACACAAATCCTCAGTGCGTGTATTGACCTGACCGCAATAGACATGAACCCAACTTGATGGAATTTTCACAGACCATCTTCAGTGCTGCGCCATTAGGTGGTGTTTCCATGGCTACCTTGCGTTCAGGCCAGCCGGCGTGAAACACAAACACATTTCACATACATAAAGACTCAGCTGTCTGGTCAAAAACCAAATGTACACAATCTTCTTTCTACTCCAAATAATGTGGTTGATCTGCAAAGATATAACCCCTGGGAAAAAAATTATGGAGTCATCACACTGAGAGTATGGTGTCACTTTGTAACATACAAACAAATCACAGAAATGAGACAAAATGTGTGTTTAATAGCTGAACATTCTGACTTAATGATATATTATGGAATCCCAGTATCACAGTAAGTACTTTGTTGCTCCTTTTTGGGCCTGAATTCTTCGAGGCATGGACTAATGAAAAACAAGATTTTCTGTCAAACTGGTTCCAACTCATAGTGGTCTCAAATAGCAGTAAACAAATCAACTTGACAGCTCTCTTGAGGGCCATGTTTCCTTTCAATTAGTCAGGTCCAACAGCTAGCCAAGGTCTTCAAGCACTCTTTTAACCACAGACTAGTTTGCATTTTTATACGTACGCCCATATTTGTTATAGAAATGCAAATTACAAGGTGAGCCCATTTTTTTCCACGCTGAATGATTCCATATTTTTTTCCTCTACTTGACCTGAAAAAGAAAATGCTTGACATGAAATAATGTCATTTGTGGATGCATGTCCCATCCATGGAGGCCCCAGCTCACAACCGACAGGACTTGAAGGATCTGCTACTAATGTCCTGGTGCCAGATACCACAGCACATCTTCAGAGGTCTTGTAGAGTCCATGCTGTGACTGATCAGAGCTGTTTTGGTGGCACAAGTTTAGCTTGGTTTAATGTTTTGACATGTTGTCCCAGACAGAGAAACAGAGGGGAGAGGCTGACAGAGATACAGAGACGGGGTTTAGGAGGGTGGGACTGAAGGTGCAGTAACTACAGGCCTGCTTATTACTCTCCACCTCTAAGCCATGTTCTTGTTGCAGAGCACTCTTACTTCTATCTCCATGCAGCTGCCTTCTGGCACTGCCATTAACGACCCCACAATCACCTGCTGTGTCCTCAAATAAGCATTGCCAGCCACAGCAGCAAAGGAGATCCCTCACAACCAGATACTACGGAGGAAACGCAAGGTCAGAAAAAAGCAAGTTCATTTTAACCACTTGCAATTTAAAGATCTGGCAGTGGAGCCAGACTTTTATTCTCCAATTTCATAACTACATACCTCACACTGAAGCTTCATTACTGGTTCTAGTACTGTTTTGGATAATAAGCAGAGCTGAAACACCTAAACAGATTTAACTGAATTTAATTACAAAACCACCCACTGGCTTCTATTCAAAAACAAAATCTCTACCTTACTCATCCAATAACCGCCCGCTTTATCTGAAAGCACCAACATTACACCTTCGGTCTCTGGCCACTTTATTAGAAACTTGGTGTTTCAGAAGATTTAAAAACTCTGTGTCACTGTGAGGTGAACAGTGGACTATGACAAAAATATATCCAAACAAGAGTGGCTCTCTGGCTCAGAAACTCGGCTAGAGGAACACAAACAGTGCACCAAGAGATGGTGTCTAACTGTACATCTCCAAAGTTTGTTTCCAAAGTCTTTAGCTGGAGGCCGGGACTGTTTCATACAAATTAGCTAAGCCAAATTATCTATGCACATTTTTTTTCAAGCATTTTCCTCCTCAGTGGCAATCACATTCTTCAACTAGAGCATTCCTAATATTCCAAAAAGAGAGAAAGCAAAGAAAATACAATGTCCAGTTTCTGTAAGACAATATAACCAGAGCAGGGGAAATAATAAATAATGACATAAATATCCAAGGAGACAGTCAGATTATGAGGGTTATTCATGGTAGTAATAATGTTTAAGAGGGTAGAATGTTTGTAGCACACTGAAATATGACTACTGTACTGTTACTCAGAAACGTGCAAGTATGTTTTCAGTGTAATTACTGATGTTATAATTTATTTTGTTTAAAACCTCTACCTTGTATTTACTCTCCCTAGCACTTTTATGAGGTCCATTTATCTGAATGACTGAGTTCCTCTAGTTATAAATAGTGAAAAGGAAAACATATGACTGACTGCACTTGGTTGCCTCCATAATGTTATGTGGATCATGTGAGAAAAGCAGAAAGTCCTATTCAAATGTTCTTGTACTCACTGGCCACTTTGCTAGGTTCACCTATTTTATATATGTTTCTTTCCTGCATGTTCAAAAATGTATAGACACTCCACTGTAGTGGAGTTTTTAAGCAATTTCAATAAAGTTTTCTGATTCTGATTATTTCTTCTTGCAGCTGCTGTTTGAATCATCTGTGGCAGCTGCAGACCAGATTCTCCCCTGTGAATCGTCTGTGTTTCTCTTGTTATTCGTTTTGCCCTTCTTAAAGCTCTGTTTTTTATTAGTGTTAATTAAATTAAAAGAGGTGAATACAGGTTCACCTTCTTTAAAAGTAATGCATTGAACTGAGTTTAAAGTGAAATTAAAGTGTTATAGGAGCATATTCGGGGGCATATTTAGGGTTTACATTATGAAAATAGGCATTTTTAGGCATTTGTTTTATCAAAACACAACAAGTTCTGGATCACAAACACCACTCAAATTCATGCTAGAGTTCTGCAGCCCCACTGCTTCAAAACCTAGTGATTGGAAGGCTTACCCTTCTAGCCAATCCTAGCACTGGACATGGTGATCTTTTGAATGAACTGATTGTGTTAACAAAAGGTACAACTTAAAGTAGCTGAGGAGCTTGGCTCACCAATGTGTTATCAGGCCCAATTTTACCTTCTACCTCAATTATAAATGGTCACTTGCTGCGCACAAGGCCTCCTCTGATGCCATATAATTTGGGTGGTGGACTATTCTCAGGCACCTATTCAGGAAGTGAGAAAATGTAGAGGTGTTAGGTCCACATCTCAAAAATATCATTAGGGTCAAAAACATAGGTCTTGATGCTCATTTTATTATTTCAAATCCAGTCTTCATTCAGTCTTTTTCTGAATTCAAGATCCTACTGATATTACATTTGAACTGTAACTGAACTCTCTAAAAAGGTTCACTGCTTGGTTTGGTAGACCTGTATGTTACCATGGAGATTCAAAAAGTCTTATTTTGCACTACATTAGCCCTTCAGAACAAAAGGGTTATTTAGAAAAGGTCTGATGAGAATGAGATGGCTATAATACTAAAGTAAGAATAATTAAAATGTAACCATAACATGAAGCCCCAATGGCCAATAAACTACAGTTAATTACTGTACTTTCACAGAAGCATGTTTCTTAGTTTCTCTTTATGGCTATTTCTGGGGCACGCACAGCAAAGAGAGTAAACATATGAGCAAGTCTACTCAAGGGACAAAGTTTTCCATTCAAACTTGCAATGAAACTGGCTTGAAAGCTTGGCTTGAGAGAACAAAGAAGCAGCAAGATGTCACTTGAGAATTTTGTTCAACAACCCTAGCTATTTGTGTTACATTATGTAATGCTTGATTTTGTGGATTTTTCTGGATAGTCTTTAATTAGATCTCAACCTGTACCAAATCAAGATTCCAGATGAACACCTTACAACAACCATACCATACTGAAGAAAACAACAGTATAACCATATTTCATTTAATGACATTATTGGTTCTGTAATTATTCATATTTTTTATCACCAGAAAGGGCAATAGTTTTTTAAAATAATGTGTTCATAAGCTTTTAACTACAAATTAGCATCATATTAATAAAACAAATAATAAAACATTTATTTATTTATTTTTGTTACATTTTAGCCAATGTTTATATTTAAACACATATATGCATAATTTTTCCCTAACCTTTAGAGTGATAAACAATTACATAAACAATTTATTGAAGAGGAATCCTGGTGCAATAATTGCTTATTTCAGGATGAAGCAAAAGGAAAAATACTCCATTATCCCCATAGGAAATATAGCTTTCCCAGCACGACAATGGTCCACTGCTATGCCAGCACACAACTTGTTGCTTGTTGCTTCATTTCCACTTACCGCAGCTCAGTGATTCATTCAATCAATTGTCAGAAACAGGACATGGTGACCCACTGGGAATTTCACAAAACGACAGAGTTTTTTCCACACAATTTAAACAGTTCCATCATCAATGCATTTAAATGTAATGGAGCAACCTGAGGAGAGCACATAGAGTTAGAATTTACTGGAAGAGGGTAATCAGTTATGACAAGCTGCCCAGTCCCAGAAGTGTTAACGCATCCCCATAGCATTACACTTCCATCACCATGTTTGACTGCTCTTTTTACTATTTAATGCTGTGTTAGTGGCAACATGACCCAATCATGAAATATGCACTTTTAATTTACCAGTTCCCAGAATGTTATTCCAAAAGTCTTATATTATTACATCATTATATTTTTGATAGTTGGAAACAATTGAGTGTGACAATTAAACAAAAATGGGGGAAATCAGTTGAAATTGAAACTCAAAGCAACCAAACTGAACAGATCATCCTGAAGAAAGAATACAGAGTTTGTGCTCCAGTCCAGAGCCTATCACAGCTGTCTGTGAGCTTTTTATTATTCAACCAAGTGTGAAATTCAGCCATGAAGCCATACGTATTCCATTAGAAGTGTTTACAGGAGCCCCTTTGACCTTCTGCATCCAATTCAATGGTAAAGTCACATGTATTTATTTTTGAATGTCTTCCAGCAGAAATTGATTAAGCTGACTTGCTAGTACTTGCTAGTACTCCCCTCATCCCACTCCTTACTGACCATATCACCCCATAGAGCCCTTTCACAAACACACATCACAAATTCTAATTCAAGCCTTAAATTGTGAGCAGGTGGTCATTTCACTTATTGATCTATTGAAGGAAAGAAGTCAACACCAACTGTAAAAACACGTGTGTTAAATAAACAGAGTGCCTTGAGAGCCCCAACCCAATGTAATGATAGTAGTTATTTAGTAGAGACACTTAATATAAAGTAGGACCAGTGCATAACACTGCTTTGTACCATGCTCTGGAATACTGTTACTGTAACAGTATTCCGGAGTACCAAAGCTATATAATATACAAACAAACCCAGTTTTTAAGAGTCAAAGCATATGGTGTTTTCCCATCTATACAAACAACAAATCTGGAGGAAGTTCTTTTGGGCATTGCCACCATTTCTCACTAACGTTCAGCGAAATCCTAAGGCCATTCACCGCTAGCCAGGAAGCTCTGTTGAAAAACGGCGGCCAAGGGCAGGGATCATTTTTCTTTCTCTTCATGTTAACCACCACCCTAGCCTTAGAGCCAGGGTAAACAAAGGCTATATAGGTCACCTTCACTCCGCAGAAGAAAAATACCCTGTTAGTGTTAGAGGAACACAAATACACCCTCATAGGCAATTTCATAGCTAATCCAAAGTCCTTTTCTATGAGAATGATTGCTTGGCACACAGAGAAAGCATGTTATCAGATGACTGTCAGCTTCAAGTGATGCTTTTCCAGTCACACTGACATAAAACACATACGCTCAGACATACACACACCTAATCAAATTCTTCAAACTACTACTTCAACATCAGTTTACTTATATCAATGCCATACTGCAGTTCAAAAACATTGTACAACCGAAATCTGCAACTGTTTACCATTTTGATCTGTAATCGTACTATATGTACACTTGGGCTGCATCTGAAATCGCATACTACTCGAGTAGGTACTACATTTGAGTTAGAACATACTGCTCTACCGTCAAAACAGTATGTTCTATACAGAATGAATGAGGGCAGTATGAATGGAATTCGGACGTACTACATCCGCCGTGTTGATGTTGTCACGTGTCATGTGTCGTCACAACAACGCGTTATTTTTTACCTTTAAAGAGGGCATTTTCTCACAAGTGTAATTTAACGTTTTCCTTAAGGTACTTACACTTGAAAAGAGCCGCGTCTCCGTTTTTCCGCCATTTTCCGAATATGTTGCCGCCTCTCCCTCTGCCTTATGGGATAGTGCAGTGTCCAGCGAATGTCTACTACAGAATTCGGCCGGAAGCAGTAGGTCATCCGGGTTCTTCTCGCCTACTGTTTTTCGAATACTATGAATTTGGACATACTACTCGCCTCGCATACTGTTTTCGCACTATATAGTATGGAAGTATGCGATTTCAGTCGCAGCTTTGGCCTCCAGATTTTCTTGGTTGTCTGCTTAGTTACAGGCATGTGTCTGATATGCCAGCATAACATACCAGTGTCACAGCTGCGTAGAGAGAGGTTCATTACATTTACATTCAAAGCATTTAGCAGACGCTCTTAACCAGAGCGACGTACACTAGTGCTCAGGGAGTCCACTTCTGGTCTTCAAACCTGAAAAGCTACACTTAAATCAACATCCACTATTCAACCAAGTTACTGATAGCTAAGAAATCCTGTCAAAGAAAAGTTAGAGGTTAAAGCATAAATTGGAGAGAGAGCTAAGAGGGTAAGTGCTCAAAGGTTGTCTTTTAAATATAATGAAAAAGAACTTAATAATTGATAACAAGATGCCTAGTTAGTCACCAAGGTGCTCCTTGAAAAGGTGAGTCTTCCAACTACGCTTCAGACAACGCTTACGACTTCATTCCCTGAGTGAATTCAGGGCAATTTGAAAAGACACTGCTTAATTTGGCTGATATTTAAATGTTCATCCTTGGATTGATTCCAGAGATTAAATTAGTGCAAAAAGATGACATCAAAGCCAGACATGCAGTCTTAGAAATAGTGCTATTTGGAGGCAAAAATCAATGTCTACCATGCTTTACAAAAATGTAGAAAAACTTTTGACATAGTAGGATGCTGGGTGCTCTTTAACTGCACATGAATCACAAACCCATATGGACACTTCTACAATGGATGTGATGGCTACAGCCTCACAGGGAGTATAATCCTGTTTTCTACCAATGCACTTTGTTAATGTGATGCACAAGCGATCATTTACAATGACTTATACTCATGTTCACATTATGATTACACACTTCACACACAAGTTTATAGAAGCAGTCAGTTTGTCATTAACCATGTGTTTCTTTGTTCTGAGTTACCTTTGCTAAGCGTTGGGGGCGGTCCCTTCCTGGTTGGGTAAAAGTGTGGCTGAGGGCTGGTGGCACCTAAATCTCTGGCCCTGCATATTAACCCCTACAACATGTACCAGAGGGGGATTTTGGCCTTAGGTGCTTTTGTTTTGTATGTGTTTGGGGTTAATGAGTATTTTGTTTAAAACTTTTGTGTTTTTTGGTTTGTCCAAGCCATTATATATGTCCCTCTTTAGTTTATTGTAAGAGGTCGGTTTTGTTTAGTCTAAGTCATGTCAAAAGGCTTTTTTTCCCCCTCTTTTATAGGCCTAGTAATGATCAGTTCTTTTGGTCTTTGTTAACTGATCAGTTCCCTGCCTTTTGAAACAAAATTTGTGTATTCTTGTGCCTCACTGTTCAGTCCCTTACAGGCAATTTCCAGGATCACTGTTTACTGAACAATGCATAGCACACCTGAGTACTGAGTAAAAGAATGTTCTGAAAGCGTCCTACGGCAGCTTAGGTAATGTGTAACACACTAGACACTGACACTAAAACTAGAAAAATAAGCCCAAGCGAAGATGAACATAATGCAGTCTCTTTATGGTCTATTTTGCTGATGACAAAAATATCACTGTACATTCTAGCAGACTCAGCATACACAGATTTGGTTTTAGAATAAAATGTCAACTTGTGCAGTACTGCTGTTATTCATAATAAAAGTGTACCAGCTGGAAAATGAAGAGGAAAACTCATTCTAGTATTTAAAAAGACAGCAAGTCACAGTAAACATCGTCAAAAGGTGGCTTCCAATTAGTTATGCTTGATCAAAATCTATAGTTGATGATATGAACACTTACAAACAAGCCAGCAAACCTATTTTTATGAATAAATTATCAAGATAAAGGAGCTGTTTCAGAATCAAAATGTATACTGTTTGAATGAGATTGTAGCTCTCTTTTCATCAACACAGGGGTCTTTATTGATTAGTGACATGAATTATAAATTGCTCAATAAATTGCTTGCTGAATTTACAGATCATTTCTGCTACAGGATTTCTAATAGTATAGTTAGCGGTAAGCTGATGCTGGTTCAAATGTATGTTTTTTGGCTTCTCTTCCTTAAACATTCTGTCTGAAGTCTGTCAATAATGTTGTGTTTTATTTGAAGCTTCTATCAGATTGGCTTTTACAGTGGCTCCTCAGTAAAGCCCTGCCAAGATCAAGATCAAGATTCTTTATTTGTCACATGCATAGTCATACAAGTACAACACACAGTGAAATGAATCCTGAACCGCTCCTCATCTTCTTTACGCGTCATCATCTTTACACTTAAAGCCTTCTCTTTAACCTTTTTTACATTTGAGAGTTGATCCATTACTAAATCATTACATTCAGTCTGTATCCGAAAAGTCTAAGCGATGGCAAGAGTGGGTGCCATGCAGGACACTCAAGAGCACAACACATGCAACAAAAAAACAAACACTTGGTGTCTGACACTGTAAAACAAATATTTACATTTTGTACAGCTACTAGACAAAGTTGACATGCATCAAAGTAATACTGGCAAATGTATGATTCCCCCACATTCATTCATCACTACTATGGCACTGAAATCCTGGCAACCACAGCTTGTGATGCTGTACAACAAGCAAGTTAGTCAAAGTCAAAGGAGTGACACCAGCATCAAGGAAAACATAGACTAACAGACAAGAAGATATTTTACTGCTCTGACGTCAGATGGAGCAAAAACAGTAAATACAAGAAAACCCATATATGGTTATAACACCATAGGGTGTTATGCTGGTGCACAAGGAGAAACCTCACAAACCAACAAGTAGAAAAAACTCCCCCGGTCAATAGTTCTTTCCTAATAACTGACTGAAACCTTGTTAGACTATGACTCATTTTCACAGTCCCTGACGCATCTAGGACTTTCAGAAAGCACAATGTGAAATTTATTCTCATTAAGTCGGTCCCCTCCATTGTGACTCAAAACGTGACTGCATGCTTACAGTGCCGCTTTACAGCTCTGTAATGTTCCAAAATGTGCCAAGAAATCTATCATGTAAGACCCACTGTCCAGTCCTAGTCCTAACCAATGTGAAAGCTCAGTTGTAATCGAAATATATCACAAGAAAAACTTGTGATTTGACTATTTTCTGTTGGTTATTATATGTTAGTATTATTATAATACTTTACAGCATGAAGATACTATGAAGTAAAATTGAACTAAATGTTTGTAAACTTTCTTTTGATGCACACAGATATTTTTAGTGCCCAGAAATCATTAGGCCTTTTCTTCACACAAAAAGGCTTTGAGGGTTCCTCACTGAGATATAAAATGTAAGTTGAACATGAAAATGGTTCACTGTGTAGATTAAATATGTAAATACATCATTACATCTGAGCAGTATAGCAAAAAAAAAGGAACATCTGTGGATATTTAGCTAATATGTCATTACATGCAGCAGAGAGTCTTTTCTATTTAAGCATATACCTCCATAAAGCTGGTGAGAACATCAGAAACACAGAAGCCGAAAAAAATCACAGCTGCTTTACAGAGTTCAGGGCACTTCGATAATGATGGAGATTTGCAGGTGAGCTCTCCCTCCGCAGCACCACAGGCTATGGGCTGGGATATCAGCATGTACGCAGGGCCTTGGGCCTGTTTTTAAGCACACACTGAGAAACCCCCGCTGAGAGTGGGGTGATGAGTGTGGTGACCTGAGCTGGAAGACTTATACACTAGCAACAGGCAGGAAGGCAGGTAGGCAGGCTGCCAAACTGTGTGTGGGATTACTGTACTGCATCGACTTCGTGTGTTTGTGTGTGTGTGTGTGTGTGTGTGTGTGTGTGTGTGCTTGTGATTTCTAGCATGCTCTTCGCACTGCTGGCCCACTCTCGGGGTGCACTGATTGGGACAGTGCTCAATCTCACATCTCTGGTTGTTAGCAGCGATCATGGCTAACACAGGCACAGTCACGCCTTCCTCCCTCACTCCCGCAGAGAAGGGGAAGAATAAACGGAGGAGTGAAGTTGTGCCTGAAGGCAATGTGCCAGCCCTTGTGTAAAATGTGACTCAAACCTGACTCAAAAGGTAAATGGAAACATTTCCTCATCGTGCAATTCAGAGACAGACTGTAGCGGCAGGTTTTAGGTGTATTCCTCTTGACATATGAGTTTTATTATTGCTAATTATGAAACTGGCAAATAGGCAGAGAGTTTATGAAGCCTGTGCATAAAAAAAACAACATACACAGCCTTATATAACCAAGAAACAAGAAAGCTGACCGCATTCCATGAAAAGACCACAGTATAAAAATGAAGGTGATTATTAGCAGAATTAAACTAAAACTCATGCATCCAACATGATGTTTCATATTGTGAAAATGCAGCCTTATTGTGTTGGTCCTGTGTGGTTGGCATAGCAATCAGTATCAGCAGCTTATAACAAACATCAAATGTATTTATCCTTTTTGTCACATATAGTCATATATTCTGCAAGAGTAGCTGATGTCTGTAAACATTTTATCATTTCATATATTATTTAGTTTGTTTTTATGTTTCATTGTTTTTTTAATAATACACATGGCAAAAAAATCAAGGCTGTCCAAATAGTAGGGCCAAAAATGTGTCATGTCCACTGAGCATAGTTGAAGGAGACAATTATACTGTGTGTCATTTATAACAGTTAGTGGGGAGGTCTATTTTACAAAATGATTTTGTTAGGTTTTGATGAAAGTGAGAGTGATGGTTACTGAAAGGGCCAAAATTACAACTGCTGTCTAATAAAACTTATAACGATGACAATTCAAAGTAAAATGAATGTTTGTGGTTTTTTTTGGTATCCAAACCCAGTTTCATAGGTCAATGACTTGTTTGAATTCAGAAGAAAAGTAAAATTAAATATAACATGGATATTCTAAAATGCACACTAGAAGTAAATCAAAACGCTTTCAAACTGTACATGTGTCAGCAACCACTGCTATCAAAAACAGGAATATTCCATTCAGACAGGTCACAAGATCCCCACTGTGGGACATTCGTTTTCAGAATTTGTTAATATTTCATAGGATTATTCAGCCACAACATTTTCTGTCTCACTGGCTGCCACACAAATCAAAGCATATTAAGTCCACCTGCTTGCTTAACAGCTAGAATAGTAATCTTTTCTTGAAATACTTTTCTTTTTTCCTCCCAACTCACCTTCTTGCTTTGCATACCTGTTTGACCTGATTCGAATCCCAGAAAAATGTTGTTTAGCGTTACTGTGTACTGGTATATGGTTGAGATTACAGCAAAAACCTACTTGACTTGAATTCAATCGAATCAATATTTACACCTGCACTAATTTCTACTATATCTTGCATTTTTTAATGTTTATAATTTGTGGTGGGCCGTTATCGGCATTAACGTGCTGCGTTAACGTAAGACTCTTATCGGGCGATAAAAAAAATATCGCCGTTAATCTATTCACAAAGTTGGGTTGGGAGCTGGGTCTACACTACGCAAGTTATGATGACTTTCACCTTGATATTTTAGCGCGGATTTATACCTAACCAAATTGCACTGTAGGGGGCGAGAACAAGTCTTTGAACCCATGTATATGCCTACTGTGAAACAGGGACGTCACTAGGATGGAAAGACAAGGGGGGCTTAGCCCCAGGGCTGTAGGAAGGATTTAGCGTGTATAGACATATAAACATTTCACCAAACCTTTCCTTTCACTTCAGCAAACAAGTAAAGTTAAGCAGTGACCAGTTATGGACACTCATAGTATTGTTCTGTTGAACTGAGTACAAACGGCGCTACCAGAGAAATATTACTAAATGGGC
>JBBJLR010043934.1:0-12023 GCA_037577145.1 Brachypetersius gabonensis
GTGTGTGTGTGTGTGTGTGTGTGTGTGTGTGTGTGTGTGTGTGTGTGTGTGTGTGTGTGTGTGTGTGTGTGCAGGTCGCTGTATCTGAAGCTGAAGGCTCGCGTGAGTCTCTGTGATATATGGCTCGCTTCCTGTATCCACCTTGTGACAAGCAGGAAGTTCAGTGCCAAAAACTCGTTTGTGATTGGCTGGCCAACGACCAATTATGTCGTCACCCTA
Source organism: Brachypetersius gabonensis (assembly GCA_037577145.1). NCBI lineage: Eukaryota > Metazoa > Chordata > Actinopteri > Characiformes > Alestidae > Brachypetersius > Brachypetersius gabonensis. The sequence continues at coordinate 220 of JBBJLR010043934.1, forward strand.
AGGTAACATTTTTTAATCCAATAAAATCAAATCAGTTTGATTTGGAGCAGATGGACATGATTCAATTAAAACGACAATGTTTTAAAACTAAAGTTACGTTAAAAATGTAAAAAAAAAAATGGGTTTCTTTACGTAAAACAGATTTAAGTCTCTGAACTTTGCAAGTACTGACAAGGAGATGGTTCTCATTTTCCTGCCTTGACCTTCTCAAAAAAACACAAGGTCCTAGTTTTACATTAGACTACAAAAGCCCTCTATGCTCTACTAGAGATATTGAACCAATATTCCTTCACCCTGGTCCAGGAGGTACCCTGCCTATACACACTATTTGGACAAATGTATTGGGACTCCTGACCATTACACCAACAGGGAATTAAATGACACTGCGTTCAAACACATCGATGCAGTTTCCTAGACAGGGATTAAGTCTGGTTTTGGACAATTCTTTTATTTTCAATGAAAAATCTCTATTCACAGCACTAAGTAAACCAGGACTAGGCTTAATTCCTGTCTGGGAAGCCGACCCATAGACTTTAATGTGGAGTTGGCCCCACCCAATCTCTGGTCCAGTTCATGAGGTTGAGGTCAGGGCTCTGTGCAGCCATGTCCTTTATGGAGCTCACTTTGTCCAACAACTGTGTCCATGGTGTTGTCCAAAATGTCTTGGTATACTAAGGCATTAGGATTCTCCTTCACTTGAAGTAAGGGGCCTTGTCCAAACCCCAAAAAACAGGTGTGTCCCAATACTTTTGTTAATATGGTGTAGTATAGTGCTTCTCCTGCTTCAGTAACAAAGGTCTTGGATCAGGTATATGGAAAGCAGTGAAAACAGTCATACAGGAAGGACCGTGTGCTTCCAATACCTGGAAGATCACACCTTTTCTAAATCCCCACTGGAGCTTCACACTGCCAAACAGAATCAGGTCTGAAACTAGAGTAGGAGGGCTTTTCTTGGTATGCTGTTTCAACCTCACAGCTATCAAGGACACTATACCTACAGGGTAGGTGTTTCTAATAAAGTGTCCAGTGAGTGTAAGCCACTCAGTGGAGCCACAAGGTTCATCTTTCCAGTAAAGTGGCCAGTAAGTAAAGCCACAATGTGTGTGTTTCTAATAAAGTGAGTGGAGGCCTGCTGACAGGTGAGCCAGCCAGGAGGAGAATAATGGCAGGTGGGCTAGCAGAGTGATCAAGAGCTTCCAAAGCATTTTTTGGCTGACAATCGTGAGGCCAGGTGTTACGGCAGGAACATGACACACTTTCTATTCACCCACTTAGCCCACTTTTGTTTCTTGAGTTGGCAGCTCCAGGCTTTCAGTAGTAAATGTATGGTGATAGCCCTTCCAGCGCAGCACTTTTAGCATGCTGATTAGATTGAACCAGACCTTACCCTCCACATTACAGCAAACAGTGAAGGTCACTGAGGCGTTTAATGTGCAGATTTCACAGGCCTTCGATCATCAAGAGAAAGCGATGCTTCATAAAGCACAGCAGCTTCTGCATTGTGGGAGGTGTTTTCACTCTAATGTTACTTGTTGCTGAAACTTCTCTCTGTTTATTTCCTAGCTCTTCAGAGACAAAGGAGAAATGGTTTCGTGCTCTACAGTGGTGAGAAAATACAGCCTCAAGTATCCCATTTGCACACATCAAAGAGTTTATCATCATGCATGCCAAGAGCCAGCTTTGATTGATGCTTTGATTTTGATCTTTTTCTTTTGATTTTGGTGAATTAGCTAAAACTATTACAGAATCTGATCTGTAATTGAAGTCAGTTTAGAAATTAGGGCATACAGATCAGAAAAAATGCCTCATTCCACTTCTGGAACGCAACCAGATTCATGAGGTTGTTGGATGTTGTGACCTCTGTAGATCATTCTGACCCTCAGTGCAGTGGGAGTGGAACTGGTTTTGTGTGTAAACAAAAAAGCAGACTATTTCGGTTCCACCCACCTTTGTACCATATGTGAACTAGGATGGTAAAGGCCACACTGGGATGTTACGAGACCAAAACTCTGTTTCCTGAACAGATGTTCAGGGTGTTCTCCAGTCTCCGTTTTCTTAGACTAAACTGACTTCAAAATTCTTAGACTTCTGTCATTTTTCACTACGAGACAGAACTGATTGTTATATTGACTTCTGTTTGACTGATTGTTATAATTGCCCTCATTGTACCAACCCCCTTTATGTTTTGATTGACTTCAGGCACAGTGGCAGAGCCAGGCAGAGCTTAACTCCCAACAGGATCCTGCTGAACGTTCGCACGCTCGACCACCAAGCAGTGAGTTCACTCTAAAATCTTTACTCTGTTTGGAAACATTCAAAAGTTTGGACATGTCTGTCCATAGGAGGGCTTTTTTTTTAACTGTGTAAAATAACTGAAGACATCATAATGAGGAAATAACACACAAAAAGTGGTAAACAAATCCAAATTGTTATTAAAAAAAGTTAAAAAGACCATGTAATTATCATTTAGAACTGCATTAGATCAGACAGCCGATGGTGAGGATTCTGCTAAGACTCTACAGGTGAAGGGGATCATTTTTGAAAACAATGAATCTGCACCAGCTGGTTACTGATATTCCCACAAATATTTTTATATCGGAAGTTTCATGAAATATGGATACACAAATGAGATTCTACCAAAACAATCTTTGGTTCATGTTAGAATTAAAATGTTTATTTAATTGTACATTTTATTGAGAAGATTTTACAACAGATCTTATTGTTTTACTGAAAACATTGAAACGCCTCCGTATGTGTTGTGAGTGCAATAGTGTGTGTAGAGCAGTTTTTCTATGTACTGTATTCCAGCAGCTTCACTCCTGATGGGAGGATTTAGTGCTCACACATGCACACACTCTGCTCTTTACATCACTACTATAATAGTTGCAGTTGTAAGAGTGTTATTTATCACCCACCCAACCCTCCCCCCAGATGCTGAAATGGCTTGCAGAGCTTTTGTAAGATAAAATATGAGACAACCTGGTAATTAATTTGATCATTCTTTTAGATCTCCATTCTGGATATTCATGCTATTAAAATTTTGTTCTTGATTTTGCATTTTAATTTGCATTTCATTCTGTGTATTCAATCTATTAGAACTCAATTCTGGAACCATATTCAACATTATTTTGGATAATTATTGTATTTGAGTAATTCCATGTGTTGGATAGTATTTACGATTGCTTGTCCTGAGATTGCCGGAACTGGTTTTGATTTGTGGATGCATGAGGTTGTCATCCTGGATCTGGATCTGCTTGGAGTGACTCACTGCAACTCACCCCATCCCACCAACCCCCGTCCCACCCCTTCACAACAAGGTTCAGCCTGCATGGATCCTGCAATGCCGTGTACAGTCGGTGTAATGTCACAGTGGAAATGAGAAGAGGCAGCACACAAAAGAAACCTTGCCTTCACATGCCGCTGAATTTTTCACAAATCAGAGCAGGAGTCCGTATGAAACACAGCCCTGTTTGCTTTACATCCAGGTGAGGTGGCTGCTGTAAGTCACCCGGAGTTAAAACTGGGCTTCCGCTGGTTCACTGTGAGGAATTTCTTCCACATTACTTGATGTGTTGTAATGTTTCAGATTGACGCAATGCAGTGTTTTAGACTTCAGCTATGAGTCATCATTATTTAATTACCTCTGACAGCTTGATCATCTCTGGGGTCTCCTGTTCACATGCCCTCCAGACCAGTTCACCCACCACGGACTACCTGCATGTGCCCCCATCGCCTTAACCAAAGCTATTCCTCACACAGACTCCAGTGAAACTTATCACAGAGCCTGTTTGATTTACTGTCACTGGTACAACTCTTCTGCCCAGTAGTTACTGTTAGTCGTCTCCATGGTGATATTCTGTTATTCTCTCTTGCTGCCCAGGGTTGAACAGATTCTCCTTTTTGGTCTTAGTTCCTCCTGAGGTTTTTTCATCAAGCTTTAGAGAGTTCTTCCTCAAACTGAGCTTAGCTTTAGTCTAATGAAGTCTGTTTTTGTGTCTGCTGTGTGTCTTTCTCTGTGTTGGCATTTCTCCACGTTTGGAGCCTTTGCAGTCAGCCCAGGCAAAACAAAGCTCACAACTGTCACGTCGGGTGCTCGGGGAGTGAGGCGAGGCGCAAGAGTGCAGGTTCCATAGATGGAATTTTATTACATAAACCAGTGGTGCCCAACCCTTTTTCCTTGAAACCCCCCTTGCCTGTGTCCAAGACAAGCCAGGCCCCCCCCAACCCCAACTCCTACCCCCATAGACGCACAAAAATAATGAAGTGATTAATTACACACTTTTATTTGCAAAAAATAAACAGTGGTTGTAGGTTTTTATACTCTTATATACACACACACACACTTTTATGTTTCTCAGACATTGGGATGGTATTAATTTAAAGTTTTTATGAATAAAATTTCGGTAACATCAGGGCAGACAAAATTGTGCGCCCCCCCCAGTGATCTCTGGCGCCACCCTCAGGGGGCCCCGGACCCCAGGTTGGGAACCACTGACAAACGACACAGACTCTACATAACGAAAACAAAAAGCCACAAGGGGCTAACAAAAGTACTACTAACAGCAGACACATTAAGGGGAGACTACATGCAGGAAACAGGATATATGTGAGGGTTGACCAGCAACTGGAAACATGAACTCATAGAACTTAAATACAAACCCTACTCAAACATGAACCAATCATAATACACAATCACTTAAATGACAACACAGGACACCTGACACTGAGTCCCTAGACACAAACATACACTTGATTCAAAATAAGAGTCCCAAAAATAGAAAAACCCGCTCTGTGTCGTATCTCTCCCACAGAGATCATAAGGTTACTCACCCCAACGCTCCCTCTTCCATACATTATGGAGGTGAATCAACCACAAAAGTGATAAATTCTCAGTCCCTGATCAACTGTTGGATTATCTGTGTACAAGCTGAACAGGGCGGGGTCTAAGGCATGTGTCAGAGTGGAAACGTTTCCAGAAACTCACACGGCTTTGGTGGCCAGTAGAACGGGTGGAATAAAATAATAATAAAACTTAAGAAGTGTGATTGCTTCACACTAATAATAAGAAGATGAAGAGTATGACAAAAAATATGAAATAGTTTAAAACTAATATAAAAATACTTGAATCCAAAAAAATGTATTTCTAAAGCTTAAGTGTTCACTTTGCAGAACTGATGTTCAAAATATCCATACTGCACTAGAACTGAATAGTTCAATAATAATCCAAGTTCAATAATGCTCAGCTGGGTTGCTCAGGTATTTTTAGCTTTGACCACGTGGCTCAGATGTGCTGGAAGCTGAAACAGAGCTGAAATATTAATAGATTATAATTGAAAATTCTCTATAGAACATCTGAACTTCTGTGTATAAATCACATCTGGCCCCACATGACACACCACACCATTCAGAAATCACAGTACAGCGCTGTATTTAAGAGTAATTAGCTAATAATTGACATGCTGACATAATGAACCATAATTGTGTGCTATATACATTCTGTATTGAGAGACTGCACTTTGCATTTTACTGTCAGCTGAAATGTTAATGCTGTATTTTCTTTCTCAGAACAATAACTTTTGAGAAAGAAAATACAGCACAATATTTCTATTGTCTAAAAAGAAATTGCACTTTCTACACAATAGGAAAGAGTCAAATTAACTACAGCATGATTGTGTCGATGCTGACATGAACTACAGCTGTCTGCTTTACTTCCAGATGGGCTGTTTTCAAGGTGACATTTTATTTTATTTTTTTGCCGTGCTTCCACTAAAACACATCTCTGCCTTGACAGCTGCATAGACTGAACTGAAAGCTGTCTGGACATTTTATTCTTTCCAGCTATTAAGAAAAAAAATCACTTCGGAAAGGTCAGGATACCTTAAACATCAATACTATTCTACTGACAAACCAGCCACTCTCCTTCATCTACAAATTAAACCTACAGGCCATAGACAACTCAGTCCCCCTACAAATTAAAACTATAGCCTGTAGACTAATCAAGCCCCCTAAAAATCAAAACTGACAACCCAACGTATCCCACCCCCATCGACAAACCCACCCATGTCAACACACCCCACAGTCCAACCAAACCCTTAATGTCGACAAATTATAGCTATTGCCCCTAAAATTTCAAGCAGGCAGCTAGGAACATGCCGCTCTGGGAGTAGTGTGTGGGGACAGCACTTAGCTTGGGAATCTAACCCATGACTTCCTGATCACAGGACAAACGCCCTAACCACTAGGCTACCAGCTGGCCAATCGTATTCTCTCAAAAACGGACTCAAAAAGGAATGTGGTCCTCCGCGGCCTCCCTTTTAGGGTTGGGCGTGGGTCCTTGCGTCTCGTGCCCTCGGCATAGTTGTGTAAATTTTGTTTGAATGTTTGGAGTCTGAGGGGTGTTTTTTGTTGTTGTTTTGTTTGTTTTTTCTTTTTTTGATTTTTTTGTTTGTTTGTAATTTTTTTTTTAAAGAATACTGGAAACGTTTTTGTGTTATTGTCATGTCTACAGGGGGGGGGGGGGAATAAAACAGCAGCAGCAGGAGAGATTCTGGGAATCACTTTTTATTCACACCAACTAAAAATTTCAACTCAAATCAGGTTCTCAGCGAATCTAAGGTCCTTCTCTTTTCCCCGTGTTTCCTCGGCCAACTTTCCCCAGGGGAACTCCGTCTGCCTCCTTATGCTTGGCAGCCGCCCCGCCTTCCTAGACAGTGCACAGTCCCACTGAGTGCCTACGAGCTCCGTTAGTCCTGTGCAGCACAGAGGAAAGAGGGAGATAGCACAGAAGGTAAAGTTCAGTCAGAGAAGCTTGCCACACTCTTCTCTTCCTTGTCGCCCTCGAGGACAGGTTTTCTCATCCGTGACTGTCTCCTGCAACCCAAAAGCCCCAACCCTCTCCAACGCCACACCCCCGGACTTTCACAGCACCAGTGAATGCACCGGGCAATACGTTTTCTTGTTTCTTGGTACTGTTTTTTCCCAAAGTGACTGGATACGGTTCTGACTGTCTTTCACGACACAAGACCACGTCTCCTCTCTTCCCGTCACGCTAACCCCTGGATGTTGGAGAACCCGCGCCCCTGTTCTGATTCGACCGGGCTTTAAACTATCACGCAGCCAATCATCCTTCACTCTCACTCATCTCATTCTTGCCCTCAGCTGTTTCCCTTCACTCACACCTGTGTATCCAGAGCCCTAATACTCAGGAGACCTACTTCTCCTATGAGTCGAAGGTTCACCAGACCTCACAGTTATAAATTTGTTTCTGCACATCTTGTTTCTGTTATTATTATATTATTATTAATAAAAGTGTTAATTATTGTTAAAACATTTATTATTAATAATAAAAGTTTGGGGACACATTACTTTTCAAAATGTTTTAATATGTTTTTCTTTCTGAGAAATATTCAAAAAGCTGTTCAGATCCGCCCGCCCTCATTTCCCCCACTGGTGTGATATCATTCGACTCACAAAATGTAGCATGTGCTCTTATTTGTGCTTGTTATTTGTGCAGATGACCCCAGTGACAGTGGACATGAACTCAACCGCTGACAGTGTGATTCAGAGTCTTTTCCACCACAACAGTCTGCCGGTGAGCGATTCTTCACATCTAACCTCAGACCGGCACCGAGGCTCTCCTACCCATTACCCAGAGCTCAGACCTCTCATGGTCAACTCTGCTGCAGTGATCTAAAAGTGATGCAGATACAAAAATATGGGAAGAGTCCAAATAGAGGAAATCATGAGATTGAATGCCACAAAACAAGAAAAGATGACAAGATCCTAAAATAATCTTTGTGAAAAGTCATCTTTTTTGATATTGAAGGATGTTTAATCTGATAACACACTGATTTCTGCAGTGCACCCCGTTACAGAGTATACAAACACATTACAGTGTATACAAACACATTACAGTGTATACAAACAAACAAACTCAAAAACAATTGGGAAACAAATTAGTGTTTTGATCTGGTTTATTTGATCAGGTGTGTTGTGTCAGGAGCGGTTGATCAGGTGTGTTGGGGTTAGCTGTGTTGGTCGGGTGTGTTGGGTTGGGTTGGGTCATTGCATTGGGTCAGGAGTGCTTGGTCAGGTCCTCTAACAGTAAAGAATGCCCAGGTGTAACAGTAACATTCCTGCTCTCAGCCCTTTCAGCTTGTTTAGAGCTCAGCTCACAGGATTCCCTGATGACCCAGTCAAACAGTCCTGGACCAAATTTTCTTTGCAATGGAAGATTTCCATTTGGAAGATGCAGTTCTTGAAAGAACACTTGATAAAGAAGACCTGAGTGTACGAGCATGGCAGGAGGGCCAGAACATGTAATTGAGGGTAAAAGTTAAAGAGAGGGTGTTCCTCAAGGGTTAGTTTTAGGTCCTAAAGTTGTCTTTTAGGTCCTAAAGCATCTCCCAACAAGCAACCAGGTCTGGTCCACAAGTCTTCTTTACCTGCCTCAAGTGTGCCTCAAGATGAACTGAAAGTAAACTGTGCTATACTATGGACTATGGAGAGTGACTCGGAGTCGTTTTGTGAGGCTAACTGTAGTTTATTTTGTTCTGGGAGCGGAGCAGGTGGGAAGCTGGTCTGTTTACAGTTTGCTCATTTTGGCATTTCCTGTGTTTCATATCTCCTTCTTCCTGTTTCCTGTCCTTCTCTTCCAAACATAATGACCGCTTCCTGTGTGCAGGGGACGGTCTCAAACTACCAGCTGTGTGTGGGACACGACGGAGAGGAGGAAATGTATGCGCTTATCGGTGAGGACACACACTGTTTTTCTTTCTTTTTCTTCAAATAAAAGATCCGTAATACGTTTTTATGTAAAAGTTTCACACATCAAACAAAACTTTAGGACAATTCCCATTGGCCCACATATCCAAACCAGAATTAATGGCTTTATACTAGAAGTTGGAACATTGCTGTGATGATTTTTATAGCAGCTGAGAGCATTAGAGAGGTCAGGTACAAATGCTGGAACATTGCTGTGAGGATTTTATTGCAGCTGAGAGCATTAGTGAGGACAAGGCACTGATGTATCACTCCAGAGAACTCCACAACCCAAAGCTGGGGGGCTTTATACCCCTGTAGGCCACAGGCACGGTGACCTCATGCACATGTGTGGCTCCAGAGCCCACTCTACTGGTCAGTTCTGTTCTGTGGAGATACAAGCTGCGTATGGACACCAGTGTCAGCAGCGGGGGCCCTGTAAAGCAGCCAAACTCACTCAGAGGAAGAGCCGTCTGGGCACTTTTGTTATTTCTGACTGCTTCTGTTTCAGGTCATGAGCTGCCCTTCAGTATCCTCCTGCATGCCCTGCACTCTACCCACAGCCACACACACACACTCCAGCAGCATTCTGATGGACCCAACACAACGAAACAACCAACATCGCCACGATTTACACTGAGAACCAAACCTGCTTCCTACACACACTCCCACACAGGTGAGTTTAACTGTACCAGACACTCATAAACACACACTAACACAGGTGAGTTTACCTGCATAACACACACTAACACAGGTGAGTTAACCTGCATAACACACACTAACACAGGTGAGTTAACCTGCATAACAAACACTAACACAGGTGAGTTAACCTGCATAACACACACTAACACAGGTGAGTTTACCTGCATAACACACACTAACACAGGTGAGTTTACCTGCATAGCACACACTAACACAGGTGAGTTAACCTGTACAACAACATTACCTGTTCTCCTGCTGAAAAGTTCTGACAATGGATGTGACAGTGTTTCTGTTTGTCCACCTCACACAAGGACTCCTCTTCCTCTGACCCCTCTACCTGTTACTCTCACTCATTTTTGCCTTAGACCTACCCCAGTCCTGCTTGCAAAGAACAACAGGCTTGCAGACTGATTGCTAATTGAAGATTTATGTGAAACAGGTGCTTCAGTGATTGCATAGTGATCTATGGAGTTTCTAATACGTAGGAACATATGGTTTCTGTTTGGTTAATATATCTAAAACAATGGAGTTTGGACTGCTTGAAGGACGTGTTAACTGTTTTGCAAAAAGGTTGGGAAAATGTGTCAATTCAATGCAGAGATGGGGACTCGAGTCTGAGACGTACTTAAGTCGCACTTAAGTCGCCCAAACAAAGACTCGTGACTTGACTTTAGACTTGCCCTCTATGACTTGAGACTTGACTCAGACTCGGGTGCTGTGACTCGTGAGTCATAACTCGTAAACAATATTAATTTCATGGAATTATTTATTTATATGTCGCACTCTTTCCAACGACCCGAAAACTGTTAACCTCGCTCCGGTGTCCCATTACTTTTGTCTGACGGTTTTCAGCTAATAACGGTTTTCGAGGGGTCGTTGGAAAAGGGTGACGGAGCCCCATCTAACTGTGGAGTTTCACATTTAGACTGGAGATATATTTTTCATATTTAATATTTAGATTTAAGATCATAAGGCAAATCCTCCATGTTGGTGAGGGCAGATCACAGCGTGCAGCCCCGGCACCTGCTTAGCAACAGCCAATTGTAATCATGGGGCGTGGCCAATTAGCATATCTTCTAAACGTTCAGAGCTCAACATTGGCAGCTCAAAAATCCCACAGTTAGAGTCGCCGTTTGTAAACACTGCCACTCAAAGACTTGAGACTTTACTTGGACTTGGTAAAAATGACTTGTGAACATCTCTGATTCAATGAGAAAGGGTTAACACATTTGCAGGAGGTGTCCTTTACTCTGCTGCAAGAGTGATGATGAAAACAGAGTGGATCCCAGTTTCTTTAAGCAGGTCAAAGCAAGCAAGAAACACTGAAATATAATTTGGGTTAGATTTTCAGTATTTTCAGTGTGAGAGTATAATTAGGAAATTGTGGGTCCTTTATACTTCTGCCCTCCACTGAGTGCCAGTCATTAACTAATGAGTGAATGGGGACTGAATGGAACCACATCCTGTTAATTAGACAATTAGGGCTCATTTAGTACAGGAGCTCTCCTGAGACTCACTATGGTAGAATCTTAGTTTTCTGGCAGCTCTTAATTGTACGTCCTAATTTACTTCTTCTCTAGTAGAATCTTAGTCTTCTTACACATCTTCGTCTTAATTTTAAGTATTTTTGTGCAATACAAAGCACAGACGTACATTGCTCTGGATAAATTCAGTAAATGTAAATGTAATGGCCAATGCATGAGTAGTAAACATTGAACGGTTCTGAAATAGGATGGCCCAACTGGACTGGGAACAGACTGGAAGGGTAACGAATAGGTTGTAGGCGTAGGTTGCAGGTGTCGACCCTTACACTGACGAATAATGTGAAAAGACTGCCCTGAAATGGCTGCATCACATGCCTGCTTTTCTCTGCACTGCACTCTACATCCAAATTCATCATCTTCATTTCAGCCGCCGGCGCGATAGTGGGCTGAGTGAAACTGCCTCAATCAAAGTAAATGACAGGTGATATGATCCTATACTGATGTTCCACTGACCTTCACACACGATAAAGGGTAAATGGAGCATTCGGCTGATGATCATATCCAGAATTACTTACAGTCAGTAGTTACAGACACAGTCTTACACTCATTAGTTACAGACACAGTCTTACAGTCATTAGTCACAGAGACAGTCTTACAGTCATTAGTTACCGACACAGTCTTACAGTCTTTAGTTACAGACACAGTCTTACATTCATTAGTTACAGACACAGTCTTACAGTCATTAGTCACAGAGACAGTCTTACACTCATTAGTTACAGACACAGTCTTACAGTCATTAGTTACAGGGACAGTCGTACAGTCATTAGTTACAGAGACAGTCTTACAGTCATTAGTTAC
>JBBJLR010043954.1:0-12023 GCA_037577145.1 Brachypetersius gabonensis
AATGAGGTGTTTGTGTAGGAATTTAACAGACACTGGACTGGAATGGGTTCACACTCAGAGAGACGCTGATTTAAAATAAACTGTATTATTACTATTGTTCTATCTTTCCCAACTTTTGTGGCGCTTTGCTGTTAGAACTTAAAAAGTATATCTGCAGCAAAAAAAAAAATAATTACAATTAGGTTCCCTAAGTAAAAGTACAACACCCTTGAGGGCACCATGCGAAGAAAGGCATTTCTGCCCTATTTTAGCCAGGCATGTAGAATACTGCAAATCTTCTAAAGCTCAGTTACCAAAATTATATGGTATTTCTTGGTGAGGGCAGATACTGCAAATCATTACAAATCATTACAAAATACTAATTAATCTAGTAAAGCCCACAAGGCTGCATCTTGCTGACCTGTTCTAACCCTGAATTCCTTCAAACTGACTTCTCAGAGAGGAATCTTTTAGAGATTATATCATAGATTTCCTGAGGAATTCTAATTTAAGGATGAATGTCAAAAATGTTAATTTTTAAGAAAACAGTAGAGAAACACTAAAAGGAGTTAATTAAAGAAAAAACACTTTCAGATCATGAAAATGAATAAACAGATACTGACACTTATGAGTAGACACACATAGGGAGACGACAAAGTTAATCTTCATTTATATCTCTAATGGGGGAGGAGTGTTAATATGTGCACATATTCTCCTTAACTTTTTTAAAAACTCACTTTTTTAGCCATTTGGGTTGATTGATTTACAATGTTTGTGCTCAAGCGCACTCAAAGAACAAATGGGCCAAATGTGAAAGTTACATTTTTAGATGTGAATTTCAGACAATAATGGGTTAAACATGATTTGATATTCCGAGCTGCTGCCTCGGAATGGTGCATTATAAGGGCTGACAGTATTTTGGGGGGTTTGTTAACTTAACCTTGACCCTCACACCCAAAACACAAGCAAAATCAACACCGGAATGAAACGGTGTGCCATTGGGAAATACAAACTACCATCTTGCTCTCCCTCCTCCACTGGTATGGCACATTTCATGCAAAAAGAGAAAAGCAAAGCAGAGGTGAGCAGTGGAGTCACAGCGCAGTTAAAAGCAAATGTCAGCATTACATATTCCTTCACCCTTTTATCACCTGCCCTCGGTCTCAACAAATACAGCAGGATGCCTTAGAGCCTCCTGCCTTCCCCGTACAGAACTTGGGACAGAACTCTTTAAAGATTTGCAAACTTAAGCAGTTTTGTGGATTTCTATAAATCTGTAAATAGGGCCAGTTTCCTTGAATGTGTAGATCTTTACTGTGTGCCTCTTCTCCAATCAGAAATATACATATACTGTAAGAGAATGACCAACATACCTTCCTCTTCATAGGCCTCTGCATGCAGCAAGCATCGAAAGCAAGAGCAGAACAGAAAACATTAGCCAGACAGTCCTGAGCCTAGTGCTATGCAGAGCAGATGCAGAGCTTGCCTATACAGTTTTATATCATTTTTATTTGATATATTATATGATGAGAAACGTATGTAACAGAAATCATCAGCATTGCAACATCGTCAAATGACAACAATTAATTTACAAAACAACTTTTATCATTAAGTGCAATCAAAATACCGCTCATGTGGACATGCAACATGATTTCTTCATTTTCCCTGTTTGTCATGTTGAGAAACTAAAAGCTTGGAACTAAAAGGGTTCTGAACAGCACAACACAGGTGTTTCCATTCTGAACCAAATAAAGGAAAAGACATTTCAGCGGGTAATTTCTGAATGGTGACCTTTTTAGTTCCAAAGAAAATTTAAATATTTAAGTAAAATTTAAGAACATAAGCAATAAACATCCTCACAGCAAGTTCATGCAACGCCACCACACCAACGTGAGATACTCTCCCTGTCCGACAGAAGTTGTACAGAAGCAGTAGCAGCAGAATTTTTAAAAAAAAATGTCATTATTAGCCATATGGGAACATGAGTGATAGTATCTCTTGGTGTTCCATGTGGAGAAAGCGTATTAGCGTGAGTATTTGATTGTCATCACTGTTGCAGGAGTACCGGTGATGTTATGGTTAATCCAGATATGTCCTGGTTGCTCAAAGCATTCACTTGCACTACTCAGCTGACCAGCTAACAGTCCATGGAAGCATCTAAGATGGATTGAGCGCCATGTTTGCTGAGCTGAAGCTCAGCTGCAGCCATATTAGAGGGAAACTGGAATTGGAAAGTAGAACTTTATTAGTTTCCAATTCCTCGTCAAGGTCTAATTACAATAAGGTGACATTGAACCTCTGCCCTAATACCTGTATCTTTAGTAATGGCTCCTTCACAGCTGGGGCTCCTTTACTATTAGTTAGGATAAGTACTCAGGGGCTTAAATTAGCCCTGGCTCTTACCAAACCATTTATGGATAAGGACAGCTGAAGGCGCACAGAACCGTGTTCAGGGGCTGATTATTTTTTATGAAAACCACAACAAACAGCGACACACATCTTTTTTTTATAACTGAGCTCAGCGTTAGTGTCTTATGGTCTGTTTGCTGTGTTCTCATCGCATTTGATTCTTTGTTTTGACACATTTTATCCCTTTCCGGGCACCTTTTCTGTGACATCACAGACTCTCGCCACAATCACAAAAACTGATCAATACTCAGCCCCTGGTCAACTTATCAAAAATCTGAATACACACGCACAGCACAATGTATTAACTGATGTTCTGTTGTTGGAACCATGCCCATTTTTCAAAAACTAGGAGGACGGAACGGCGCCAAATTCTAGCAATCAAAGGAATAATAATAATAAAACCTAGTGTGACCAATCACTAAAACCTAAATGTCCATTTTTAACTTGACTTGGGACTGAGGCACTTGAGCTGTTTGGGGAGAATGGGTAGGGAAGGATGAATGAATATCCATGCCACATACCTTCCTCATACACCTCTTGTACTGGCTCGGGCTCGGGCTCGGGCTCAGGTTCTTCCGCAGGCTCGGGCTCAGGCTCGGCCTCGGGCTCTGGCTCTGGCTCTGCCTCTGGGGCTACCTCTACCTCTACTACCTCTGCAGCTAATGCCACATGCAGCAAGCAACCAGGGGGAGGAAGGTGGTGCCAGTTATTTCATTGCAGAAAAGAGAGACGGAATAGTTAGGAATGGGAGGTGACTTTGCAAGTTAAAGAGAAAGAGAGAAAGAGACAGAGCAGTTGGGGAACTGAAAAAGAGGACGGATAAATGAATGAGAGGGAGTACATGGGAGGACAGGAGGAGAACCAATCATTAGACAAAAGAAATACAAAGGTTTCAGACGCCACAGAATGTGTACTTAGAACTGACACATCATAACATAAAACTATGCTTTTTTCATATAAAGTCTAGCTACCCTTAAGTGGTTCATGCTAACTGCGCTACTTTTAGTAAGCATCCACTTGTTAGCAGCACGGCAGTGAGTTATCAATGTTAACGCTGTTACATGCAAAGTGAGTGCGTCATTTTTCACTATTATTAAATATTCTCTTTTGTAAATGCAAATCAGTATTCAAAAATGTGTGACGATTGATCATTGATAAATAACTCCACTTTTACAGCAAACTATCTATATTGAGCCAGCAGACAATGTTGGACAGAAATGAAATAAATTCTCAGTAATATGACTTATATGTTGTTATATACAGTTGCAATACAGCTTAGACCTGTAACTGACAACTGTCATTAATACTCATTTACTTTATCTGTATAGTTCTGCGATTTCAGTGTGTTTTTATTGCAATTTTGGAAAGTGTCCCAACCTTTTTGAAAATGTGTTTTGTATTTATTGTTTATTAGTTTCTCTGTAATTGTGTAGAATAGCTGCTTCTGGTAATTCACCACTGACTTGGAAGATCAGGTCAGTCTAAATGAGGCTTTCTCTGTTCATATTAAGAACAAGATGTTCTTGATATAAAGGTCATCTCTATACACCCTTAAGTGTTCCACAAGTAATCCACACTTGTTAGCTTAGCTCATAGCCAAAAAGTTGTGAATTAGCTAGCGGCTACATAATTGAGCTAATTTTAGTTACGTTTCAGGAGCAGCCAAAAAAAACCCACAGCTGACGACGAGACAAATGCATTCTGTTTGGTTATATTTGCTTTCTCTAGAGGTTAAATCAATGTGCTAAGCTTAGTATCAGGCTCTTTTGTAACCACTCCAACTTAATAAAGTGCAGCCGGCGAGAGATCAGTTTTATTCATTAGTGAAAGCACCAACTACGGAAGCTTCCTTTACTGTGACTTTCCTTTGGTGAATACCAAACTCAATCAAATTAATATTTTGTGTAATTCGTAATGAAATTACGAAGAAAATCTGAGAGAGAGGTTAGGGACAGGCATCATCATGAACATAAGGACATGAACGTAAATAAATTAGTATGGTGGAGTTGTCTTTATTTTCGCTTTTACCTTCCTCTTCGTACTCTTCATTCACCAGAAAAGAAAGCAATAAACGGACACAGTTACAATGATGATTCATGCCAAAGCAACAATTATTACATTACATTTATTCACACCAAGTCACTGCTAGGAGTTCTGTGAGGACATTGTGTTTTTTACAAAATTACATCCATCAAGATTCAAGATTTAAGATCAAGATTCAAAATTCAAGATCAAGATTCACAATTGAATAAATCAGTTAGTTCATTGATTGAGGTAAGAATAGGATAATGATAATACAGAAAAGAGTCCATAGATCAGTATAAATGAACATGTGAGGTTTAACACAACACTGCCCCCAGAGAACATCAGAAACATGAGCCTCATTCTGCTGCCCTTTGCTTTTCAGGATGTTCTAAAATTAACTCCCGACACTCAGAGCAGACACACACACTACTGCCAAACACCAGATGGCGCTATTTGAATGTTCAAATGCAATCTGGGAGGTTTTAAAAGCTTTACCCAGTCAGGGGACAGACAGATTTTCATCAATACCTTTATTCATCAAATTAGCTCATACTCACCCTCAGCCTCACTGAAAAGGACAAAAAAAGGACATGAGTATGAGTGATTTTAGCTGAATGACAAAATGAAAAGGATACAAGATGATAAACTCACACGTCTTCGGTGTCAGACATGATGTCGGCGGAGTTTCGAGCTGAAGTAGAAAAAAGAAACAGCTAATTTAAATATGTAATTATCTTTGAGAATGATGGTTCTTTGTTGCTGTCTTGGCTCGGCTTACAGAAGAACTTAAAAAACAAAACACAAAACACAACTGCAGTTCTAATTCTCAGATATAGTGACTTAACTTTAAAACCTTTAAACATCTTTTGGATAATTTTGTGTCTTTTGGACGGCAGTATATGTACATATATACATATAGAATATTTATATAATTTTATAACGTTTTGTATAGAGCACAGTTCTTTTTATATTATACTGTTTTATTGTTTTCATTCTATTAGTTACACTGCCTCTACTTTCTTCTCGTGTTTTGTCCACACATGTAAGCTATGAGAAGATAAAACCATGAATATATATAAATATACCTCTTCACAAAATATTGTGATCTGGGTTTTTTTTTTTTTATGGTATTTTGACATTAATCCTGAACCGTGAATTCTGAAATTCCTTCCTACATATATGGGCTTCAGTGCCCGTCTCTGGGGGGTTCTGTGACGCAGACCTTCGGCACAGCTGCAGAAATTCTGGGGGATTATCAGAAGATCGCATTTCACAGCATCAACCCTTTCTTAAGTCCTGGTGCCATTCTTCTGTGGGCATAGCCCTTGGTGAACCTAACACCTCCTTAAATGAGATGCTGAGACGCGGCCACGTAACTTCAGACCTGCAGAAATGAACCAATTATCTTCGCCTAAAAATATTCAACAGACAATAAAAGTCGGGTTTGTCGGTTTCCAACAAGGTCAACACTCTTACAACAACTTTTGCAGCCTTTGAAGACTGTGTATTTTGAGTTTTCCTCTGTGACTTTGCCCTTATATTGACGACTACGTTTACAAAGAGCCTCAATGATCTGTTAGTATAGAGTTGACAGATGAACCAATCCGTTATCATAACATCTATTTCTTGCTAATCCTCTATTGTCATTGCCAGCATTGAGACTTCTTCTATTACAATACAGTCTAAAGCAGCTGTAAATCCCACAGTGCATTGCACCGGGCACACGGGACTTAGAATGTATTAACCATAAATCGGTCTTCTCTTTGACGGCTGAAAGGTGGCTTCACTCGTCCACATGAATCCTAAATGAAGCCTGATTTGTCCCATCAGTCTCAGAATCGAAAAAATTCCATATAGTAGATAATCGTCACCCTAGTTTCGATTAATGAATCATTGCTTCCAAATTCAAACACTCGTCTCAACCATGTACCGCGGCCAAGATGTACCATGTCATATTCAGTACTGCTGAAATTTAGTTTACATCATCAGATTAGAATCAGAATCAGGATCCGGATCGTCTTTATTCGGCCAAGTGTGTGAGCGACACATACAAGAATCTGATTCCGGTCGATGGTGTCTCTCAGAACAACAGTGTTAAACAACGATAATATGTAAAACTATAATAAACAATATACTGAACAATAATATACAAAAATATACAACATACAAAATAATATACAATACAGATTTGTATTTCTAAATATAAGATCAATATTATTATATTGGTATTATTTGTACATATACTTTTATACTGTGTAAAAAATATATATATGTGTATAAATGAACAATATGCTTATCATTTATAAAGCAAGTCAGGATTTAAAACTACTATCAACCCAATGTGTAAAGAACTGATACACTGTTTTTCACTCTCTTTTATCAGAAAAGTCACTTCCTAACTTCTCAGTTGAACACTTAAACCCTCTCAACATCTCAGAACATCTTACCTCGGAGTCCGGAGAAGGAGGAGAGGGTCCGGGAGACTGGCCGTGAGGATCTGGACACTTCCACACTTATTTGGCTCTAGGTTCTACTGATACATAATCTTCTGGCCCCTATTGGCTGAGAGTGTGATCCAGGCAGCGCATCTTCAGAACCGCCCCTACACACACACAAACACACACTCACACACACACACGCAAACAGCCACAGCTCAATAAGGAGATCGAGAGAATAAGCTGGATGGAAGGGCATTCAGATTTGGAAAGCTTGGATGTCTCAATGCTATATCGGTCATAATACAGGGAGAGGAAAAATAAGGCCGAGCTGATGGGGTGAGGAAGCCTGGGCTGCTTACACATGAGTCTGGCATGCAGAAAATGTCTCTGTGTGTTTTAAGGGTATATGAGAACCTCTCTGGGCCCGCTGGGCATGAAGCCACACACACACTGCAGGTTATATTATAGATACGGCTGATGGTGTAAAACTGCTGCAAAACGAACAAAAGAAACATTTAAACATAAAGCATTACTGAATATTCATGAATGAAATCTGGCATTAAGGGCAATACAACCTTCAAATGAAATGAGACAATAAGAAATGTTAAAGAATTCAAAAAAAAAAATTATAGATCCGACCAATGAGAAGAGGCTTCACTGCTAAACTGTTTATTTGATTCAAGGTTCAAGATTTTTATTTGCCATTTGCGCGAGACCATGCACATTGGAATTCTTGTGCAAAGCTCTCCGAGTCAGGTTACATTTTTTTTGACAGGTAGAAAAAACAGAGAATAGAGAAGAAATGAGCAATCTACTAGTATATATAATATATAAAATATATAGATCACTTTACAAGAGGGTGGTAATATTTTTATTTATATATTATTTTTTAAAATACAAGTTCTCGCACATTTTAAATATTGCAACTAATATTACACATAAAATTTCACAAATCTGACTGCTTCAGTTAGCATATTACACCTCAAACAGACAATGACATATCACATTGTACAGTACAAGTGAGGTGAGGCAGTGTGGTGTTATTTTAAAGTGTTCAGTCTTGTTTTGCCATCAGTCTGACTGTGGCGGGGAAAAAGCTGTTGAAGAACCTTGTTCTGTGTGTGATGATGCTGTTCTGTTGAAGAACCTTGTTCTGTGTGTGATGATGCTGTCTGCTTTGTTGTGTCTCAGGCTGTATGTACAGTTTTTGTGTCTGAACAGTGAGTGAGCTGGATGTTGTGAGTCCCTGATAATTCCCTCTGATCTTCTCTGACAGCGCTGTGTATACAGAGAGTGCATGGAAGGAAGTTTGGTCCCTATGATCCTCTCCGCAGTCTTTAAGACTCTTTGCAGAGCCTTCCTATCTGCCTGTGTGGTGTTCCTATGCCAGACAGTGATGCCTGCGGTGAGGATGCTCGCGTTCAGTCCTCTGTAGTCCTGGGTGAGAGGACGATGGTTCAGGCCGGCTTTCCTGAGCAGCCGGATGAAATAAAGCCTTTGCTGGGCTTTTCTCACTGTGGCTGTGGTGTTGAGAGTCCAGCTCAGGTCTGATGTGACCTGCAGTCCCAGGAATCTGACCTCAGTCCCTTTGATGATAAGAGGCTGCAGGGGGGGAGGGTTCTTCCTGAAGTCCAGTATTATTTCCTTGGTCTTGTCTGTATTGAGGAGGTCATTCTCCTCTCCGTAGACAAGAACTTTGTCAACCAAGGTCCTGCAATCAGACTGCAACCCCCCCTTTGATGAGCCCCAGGATGGTGGTGTCATCAGCATATTTGATCACGATGGCGTTGTCCTGGGCAGAGTGTGAATTTGCCCACCATATTTGGGGGATACTGTCTTTTTTAACAACAAAAAAATAAGTTAAAAACACCACCCCCCCACCTGCATTGGGGGGGTCTGGGTCTTGACTGGGGGGTACAGTACCCCCCCAGTAGCCCCCGTAATTCGAACCATGGTCCTGGGTGGAGACACAGTCATGAGTGCACAGGGTGAAGAGTCTGGGGCTGAGGTAGAAGCCCTGTGGGGATCCTGTATTACTTCTCTCCTTTTCCTTTTTCTGTGGCTTAGTTGTGTTTTTATGTGGCGGTAGCTCAGTGGGTAGGATACATGCCTCTGGAACAAGATATCATAGGTTCGAATCCTACCTTCATCATACCACCATTGGGTCACTGAGCAAGACCCTTAACCCCAAGTTTCTCCAGGGAGAGACTGCCCCCTGTAGGTAGGAAATGGAAGTCGCTTTGGATAAAAGAGTCAGCTAAATGCCAAATGTAAATGTAAATGTTCTGATTTTACTGTGTTCGGATCAGTAAGTGACTGAGACTAGAGTGGGTTTCCACCATCACTGTCACAAGAACTTAACTGTGTCATAAACCGAGGACTCGCTGTATGTTAAAGACACACAACCAACTCCATTGTGAAGTTTGCCGACGACACAGGGGTGCTGGGTCTTATCCCCAGAAACAATAGAAGGGAAGTTTTCAGTCTTCACAGCGCAAATGGGTACCTAATTTGTGACTTCATACTGCATACAAAACCCACCAGAACCACGCCAAGACATAGACCCCGGCACGGACACCCCCGGGACCCCGGCGCGGACAACTCCCCAAACACGCCAAGACATAGAACCCGGCACGGACACCCCATCCACCTGGACGGACAACCCCCCCAATGACGCCAAGACATAGAACCCGGCATGGACACCCTGTCCCCACGGACTCCGGCTGGGACAACCCCCCAACCACACCAAGACATAGACCCTGGCGCGGATAACTCCCCAAACATGGCAAGACATAGACCCCGGCGCGGACAACTCCCCAACCACGCCAAGACATAGACCCCAGCAAGGACAACCCCCCAACCACGCCAAGACATAGACCCCAGCACGGACAACTCCCCAACCACGGCAAGACATAGACCCCAGCACGGACAACTCCCCAACCACGCCAAGACATAGACCCCGGCACGGACAACCCCCCAAACACGGCAAGGCATAGACCCAGGCACGAACACCCCAGCCCCCCGGACCCCGGCACGGACAACACCCCAACCACACCGAGACATAGACCCTGGCACGGACACCCTGCCCCCCTGGAGCCCAGCGCACCCTCCCACAACACACACACACACACACACACCCCTGCCAGAACCACGCAAGGCAGCAGCCTCTGCGTGCACACGCACACACACACACACACACACCCCAACCACCCCCCACCAAGGCCGAGTCACCAAGGAAATAAAACTCGGGTTTGTCTATTTCCAACAAGGCCAACACTCAGAGTGAGGCTCAATAACTTTTACAGCCTTTCAATACCTTTTAACCTTAGAAAAATAACAAAACGTGATCATTAAAACACACTTCTAGCCAATAGACTAGAAGTGTATTTTGAGTCCTCTGTGACCTTGCCCATATATTGAAGAATAAGTTTACAATGAGCCTCAATGATCTGTTAGTATAGAGTTGACAGAACCAATCCTTTATCAACATCTATTTCTTGCTAATCCTCTATTGTCATTGCCAGCATTGAGACTGCTACTGTTACAATACAGTCTAAAGCAGCTGTAAATCCCACAGTGCATTGCACCGGGCACGTGGGATTTAGAGTGCATTGACCATTAAAAAACAGTACCTGTGGTACCTGTGGTACTGTGGATTTGGTGTGTTAATGGGTGTCGCCGCCATTCAGTCTGAAGGGGGCGTGTCCTCTTCACATTTTATAATTCTTTATTTGGACCCCCCCCCCCACACTCTTAAGAAAAAAATTTACTTAACCCACCGCTGTTTAGCGAAGGAGAATACACACACAGCTCCGGGTTTTCCTCCAACTCACCTCCTGCAGGTGAAGTGAATGGTCAGAGCACAGACAGGCTGATCCTGGATCAGTAACTCAGCCCCACTGTGCAGGAAAACAGAGGAAACCGCTGCACTAGGAAATTAATTTTCAACTAAACAATATTAGGAGTAGCTTTGGCTTCTTTTGACACTTAAACAGTAAACCTAGGGGACTCTTGGTTGATGAACAATTTTTTACAACATTTGCTCTCTCCCCAGACACAACAGACATAAGAAAATTCTTTACAAAGAAGCGGATAGTGAGTCAAAATCTCCCCACAAAAAAAAAATTCTCCAATGGAAATGTTGTGTTATATCTAAAACTTTGCTTTGCTCGAGAGAAAACCAAGTTAACTGTAACTAATGGATCTTGAGGAGCAGCAGAGACAGCTCACAAGTTCATATTTGGTAATGGTCAGTGTGACTGTAGAAGATCCAAAACCAGTTGTCTGTAAAAAATAGAAACCAGATTTCTCATAAAGAGCCTCACATCAGGATTGCTCTTGCTAAAAAAGTAATTGATGCTCACTCCTATAACTGCGAGACCTCTCAGTCTTTCACAGCAATGGCAGTATAGGAACTATGAAACTTTAAGAAAAAACAAAAGCAGGGAAAAATAAAAACTGAGGTTGCTGTACATTTTGCACAATTTGATGAACAAAGAATTACTCAAACCAAAAAGCAAGGACAGTTTAAAGGTCTTTATTTTGCTAAAATAATTTAAATAATTTCTTTGGTTAACTGTTTGCCCTGGAGTCAAGGGACTTTTATTTTGACATGCCTGAATTATCCTCTATCTAAATCCTCCATTTAGTTTCAACTGGTCCTTGTTTGTTCTGCTCTATATGAGCTCCCTGTACTACAAGGCAGGTGTCGGTTCACCCTCATGTCTCCTGCCCTTTCATTCCTTCTCCCTTTGAGTGTTGGTTGTTTTTGAGTGTTGAGACTTTGGTTGTGTTTAACTGTTTAAGCTTCAAGTTATCATGGATCACCCACTCCACAATGCTGAACAAAGAAGAGCTTTTAGGCACAAACTCACCAGCATTTTATACCACAGACGATTCTTCCATCCATCAGACTCTATAACTCCTCCCCCTGTCGCACACCCTCCCTTCAGACTCTATAACTCCTCCCCCTGTCACACACTCCCATCAGACTCTATAACTCCTCCCCTGTTACACCCACACATCAGACTCTATAACTCCCACCCTCTGTCACCCACACACATCAAACTCTATTACTCCTCCTTGTCACACACCAACCCATCAAACTCTATAACTCCTCCTCCTGTCACACACCCACCCATCAAACTCTATAACTCCTCCTCCTGTCACACA
>JBBJLR010044010.1:0-12021 GCA_037577145.1 Brachypetersius gabonensis
TGAGATGGTTCTCCCGCTAGGTTAGTGGGTGGCGTTGTCGAATGTTAAAGTAGGTACTTTGCAAGTCAGGTACTACACATGGTTGGATGAGTTTACTTGGAAACCGCTGTTGAATCTTGAATCTTGAATTTTGAATCTTTTGCGAAAGAATCCATTCCACTTAATCGATAGGAAAATACACATACAACTGGAAAAACTCGCCACATGCAAGTGAAGTGAATCGTCAGTGCATAGACAGGCTGCTCTGATCTCCAGCGGTGTGTATTCTCCTAACGATGAAGTGGAATGTATTATTTCGCAGAAGATTCAAGATTCAACAGCCCTGGGTGAACTAATATTATGTTAAATGTGGGGGGGGGGGGGTCCAAACGAATAACTATGAAATGTGAAGAGGACATGTCCCCTTCAAATTGAATAGCGATGATGCCCATGATGTATGGGCTGAACAAGAAACTGAGCATTGAGCATTTGGGTACATAATATTTTTCTGTTATGTCTTCGCTTGTGTTGACTCTCGTAGAATTAACATCTTTAAGGAGCTAAAAACTGAAATCTATATTTTTTTGTGTAGTTGAACACACACATTTTTATACAGCATTAAGATGCGGGCCACACAGATATCTCTTCTGTATTACATACAGCACCTAAATGTAATAATAATATGCCCCATACGCAAGTTTATAAGTATATGTAATAACAAAATCCCCCATATGTATTATGTATATATGTGTATATATATACACACACACACATATGTGTGTGTGTGTAAGTACGAACATGTTAAAATGTCATGCCCCATATGTATTATATATAGAACAGCCCCACCCCCACCCACACACACTTGAAAAGTGTAACTGAATTGGGTTATACAGGATGTACAAATGGCGGAACTCAGAGCTGCTTACGTCACAAGCAAACACAAGAGGAAAGAGGTCTTAAAGTCGATGAAGGAAGCTCTTGATCAGAATCGGTTCAGAGAGAGAGCAGGGCGAGAGAAATGGAGGAGGACATCAGAAAAAGGGGTCTGCTGTACCTGCAGCAGCAGAGATTTGGGAAGGTAAGGTCTGTTAAACTTAACCGACCTGGGATTAGTTCAGTGCTCAGAAGGTATCTATCTGTACTTCCATTTAGACTAGTGGTTTATAGTCTGTTACATGAGTGTTCAGTGCCCTGTTTAACAAGTATAATGATAATAAACGTACAAGTAGGATAGTAAAACATTATTATGTACAATCAATGCAATTTTGGGTGAGTCTTAAAGTACCTAATCTTTTAAAAGTTTTTTGGGGCAAAGACAGAATAGGAGGTTTCAGTTCCATTAAAAAATAACACAAGCCACTTCAGACAGGTTCTCTAGAATACCAGAATTTGTTGTGGTATTACACCAAAGAGGCCCTGTTGTGACACCACTATTTTTAGAGCGTCTTGTTCCAGATCCTGTGATGGTAAAGGCTGACATGGAACTTAGGCCCATTTAATACAAGTGAACAAGTAATTCGCCACATCCTAAAAAAATCATGCAAAGCAATGACATTAAAGGCTCACTGTAACTGTCCTTAATCATTTCCTTCATGTGTTCATACCCTACCCTTCCAAACCATCCCTTCTCCCTCTCTCTTTTCCTCGCGTCTTTTGCAGAAGTGGAAGAAAGTCTGGTCCATCCTATACCAGGAGAGCACCTGCTCCATCTCACGCCTGGAGTTTTTCGAGTGTAAAGATGGGGCCTGTGGCACGCTTGAGAAATCCAAAAGCAAGCAGGAGAACAAAAAAGTGAGTAAAAAAAAATACTGTACATGCATGGTGGAAAGTTATGGGGTTAATCATTTGGGGCTAGTCAGGATGTTCCACCATCACCGCTTAAATTCACTTTTTACTCCATTTGAAGAGGCCAGCAGCCCTTAACACAGTGTGAATATAATTTCACCAAAATCACTTAACATTTCTCTTTCCAACATCCACTTAAAGTCAAAGATTTTTTAAAAAGTCAAATGGGTTTTAAGTGATCTAAAGACAACTCACTTAAATACAGAAAAAATCAGCAAACATCGTGTCATTTGGCCAGGGCTTTTTCGTTTTCTCTACCCCGGCATTTCTTAATTGCCCTTTTCTGTTGATGAACTCGGCACATGTGTGGTAGTCTAGTTTTACCAAATAAAGGTGTAAAAGTAGCTCTGCAGTCAAAATGTCATCTGCATAAAATTTTAAAAACCTAAATTGGGAATATAATTCCTCATGTTATTTATATATAGTAAACAATAATGGACAAATAATTGTACTTTGTGAAGCCACCTTATGAACGTGCAATAAATAAAGAGGTAGAGCCATCTATCTGATCCACCTGGGGTCTATTTGTAAGATCATTTGCAACCCACCCAACCGTCTGTTTAGGAAATCCAAATAATTGTACTTTGTGAAGCCACCTTATGAACGTGCAATAAATAAAGAGGTAGAGCCATCTATCTGATCCACCTGGGGTCTATTTGTAAGATCATTTGCAACCCACCCAACCGTCTGTTTAGGAAATCCGTCTTATAGGCATCAATTTTAATTGATGCCTATAAGACGATCAATTAAAATCTGGTAATCAGCAGAATCAAAGGCTTGTAAAAAGTTCAGAAACAAAGAAAAACAACACTGCTTGTCATCAAGAGCTATTGGTATGTCATTTATGAACTTTAAGGCAGCAGTAGTAGTGAGATAATGTTTTTTAAACCTGACTGAAATGGTGGAAGAATAGAGTAGTTTTCTGTATATTCTTTAACTTGTCTATTTACCAGAGATTCAAGCACTTTAGCCACAACAGAGAGTTTAGAGATAGGTCTATAATTATTTAACATAGTTGAATTATCCCCTTTCAGAGGGGGATAACAAAGGCTGGTTTCCTATCCTCAGGAATTTTGTTAGATGACAGTGTTACGACTATAAATTCCTATGCCAATTTTAGAAAGTCAGGCTCTAAATTGTCTGGTCCAACTGGTTTTCTAGGTTTTAGTTATTTTAGGGCATTTTCAGGTTCTGTTGTAGTAAAATGACTCAAATTACAAACCTGCATATTATCACTATTCCGATAAGTAAATGTGGCTACGCTAGTTGAGTTTTCAAGTTGAAACAAGAAATCAGAGGAAATACAATGTATATTAAAATAGTTTAATATTGCTGTCCTGTCAGTTACCCTGAGACCATCAACATCAAACTATTTAAATTACTGTTTACAGACAATTTGATGATTTTCCAAAAGCCTTTTGGGTTAAAAGGGTGTGCTGGAGAATGGATGGCTGTGCTAGAAAAGAAAAATAGAATTGAATGTATTAAATGGAAAAGATTCAGTACACAAAGAGACATTCATTTATAAACAGTATAATGTGTTAAAGAAACCAGAACAAATGCAGCTGTTAATAAACTGATGTTGTTTTAGGTCATAAAGCTGAGCGACTGTATCCGAGTGACGGATGCTAACATGGATGGCTGCCCCAAGGACTGCAAGGCCTTCCTGGTGGAGACCACAGATAAGACATTCGTGTTTGCTGTGGAAGTGGCTGAGATGGAGGACTGGATGCAGAAACTGTGTGAAACAGCATTTCCTGTACGTAAGAAACAGAAGCAGCTCTTGCAACATCTTCAGACACATTTCCTCAGACACGTAATGTCCTTCTTTAAACTTGTTTTGAGAAGGCGGGCTGAAATTAAAAAAAAAAAAAAAAAGGTCAACATCAGCACTTGTGAAGATCTACAGAGGACTGACCTGTCGTACTCTGTGCTTCATGGTTTTCTTCACTGGAAAAAAGTAGTGTAGACATTTAAAAGAAGGCAGAGGAGTATAGTTTGGTTTTTAGTTTTTTAAAGCTACAGTTTGGGCAGATCTTCTGTTGATGGCCAGTTAGTCGAATTGCTAAGAGCCCTACCAGGATTATATACATAAAACATATAAGAGATATATTTAGGGCCCAAACCACAGAGCAGAGATGGAAAGTAACAAATTATATTTACTCACGTTGCTGTAATTGAGTAGTTTTTGTGAGTAATTTGTAATTTGTAAGTAGTTGTTGAAATAGGTAATTGTACTTTTACTCAAGTACATTTTGACCCAAGTGTTTTACTTCGCTACATTGGAAGACCATCGGAAGACCCATTACAGAGCAAAAAATTAAATGCGGGAAAAAACAATTGACCTGAACTGAAAGGACATTGCGCGGGCGTATGCGTGCTACTGATGTGTCATGTGCTGTAAGAGCCAATGCTTTGTAGTGAATCAGAAGAGCCAACTCCCATCGATTGAGAGCCGGTTCCCCACTTTTTTTCCTTTCACTGCTCAGCTGTCACTCTCAGTGGCTCAAATCGACTCACGGCAGAACTTCGTTTTGATTGGCAGCATGGCAATCTTATTGCCAATAGCATGTGAGTATAATACAATTATGTGAATTGTATTAGTTCACATAATTGCGACAGTGGAGCGTCTGACTTCCCCTCAGTCTGTGAGTGTGACAGTAGAAAGTGGTGAGGAGGGGAGTTTGAATGTCACAAAATACATAAATATGACTGACACCCGTAAATGAAGCAGCATATGACTTTAATTGAATAAAACCCGTATTCGCCTGTTAATTTAAATTCCCCGTCAAGAAGGTCACTGGACAAAAGTATTGGGACACGACAGCAAGGTGAATGGTTTTCGATTAATAACCCCAGGTCTATTCAGGCTAAAAATACAAATGAGGGCTCGTTGGAAAGGTCTCCTGGAGATCAATCGAACTCTAGAATTTGAAGTGTATGAGTGCTTGCGCCGCGGAAAAATCGCACTTAGAGCGCGGGGACTCAGCCCTGATGTGGAATTCGAAAAAAAGTGCTTCCAGGTCGGCTACAGCTTGCCCTGAGACCCCTTGTGTGAAAACAACCAGAAAACAATATATTTATTGCCACAAAAAAAGGAAAAAAATGGCGAAGGATATTTACAGTTTCCAGGTTATTGTGGGGATTTCCACAAAAAACTAAGTTTGGTTCTCAAAAAACAATCTGTGTGTGATTGAACCCGCGTAAAACTGGGGGTTTACTGTACTGGGAATAGCAGAGCAGAAGGCCTTCACTGTAAAATTAAAATAACAGTAAGAGCAGGTTCCATCACAAGCCTGCACAGACACATCAGAACTGTCCATCCCACAGTGCAGTTGGACAAACTGATTACTGAGTTTAGTTCTGTTTCTGTTCTGTGGATTTGTTTGCAGTGTTAAAATTAAAAGTTTGATTAAACTTTTAAACAACAGTAGGAATGCCTGCTTTTGTAACAAAACAAATACACAAAATAAGGCAATTATAAGGCTTCTCATAAAAAAAAACTATATGCAAAAGGGTTTATCAACACACAAAGCATTCATATTTGCCAGGGCACCTCTCGTTGCCTGTAGCCCACTGCTTCACTTGGTGAATGGGTTAAATGCAGAGGAAGAATTTCACTGTTCACATTGTGCTTTGATGTATTCAGTTGTGACTACAAGGGTTAATAAATTAATAAATTTAATTTAATTAAAGTTAGGCTAAAATATGAGGCTACAGATGATAATAGAGTCGT
Organism: Brachypetersius gabonensis; assembly: GCA_037577145.1. Classification (NCBI taxonomy): domain Eukaryota; kingdom Metazoa; phylum Chordata; class Actinopteri; order Characiformes; family Alestidae; genus Brachypetersius; species Brachypetersius gabonensis. The sequence continues at coordinate 5,561 of JBBJLR010044010.1, forward strand.
TTGGGAATCGAAAGAAACGGCTCTTCTTTGGGAGCCGTGCCACAAGAGCTGGCTCTCTGAAAAGAGCCAAACTTCCCATCACTAATTGCACGCATTGTGGAATGTGGAATCCAAACTATTTTAATGGATTGGATGATGGCTGGTGCTGAGCAAGAGGTAGAAGGCATGGAGAAGGTTGAGGATTGCCAAGCAGAGACACTGAATTCCCATGAAAGAGATTAATCAGAAAGAGAAGGAAATCTTTGGCCATATCTCTGCCAGCTCTTTGTGTTCAAACGCAAACAAGGCAAAATGTGCCTGCTCAGTTGTATTTAAAACATTAGTGTACACTTTGAGTTTAAGTTTCATATGTGTCATTTGGTAAGTCTGCTTTAGTGGCTTTAATTAGCAGTATACATAGTTTGTCAGTAAAGATAAAAGTGGATCATATAAATCACAATTTATTCAATTTGTACTCGAAAATGTTTTACGGGGTGGTCTGAATAGATTTTGCATATTATACCTCTTGAAAGGTCCTAATTATTATTGGGACTAAAAGTTTATTAAAAACAACTAGTGCTGGATTGGATTTATGAATTTATAAGTACATTTTACTCAAAGTACAATTTAAATTAAGTACTTTTACTTTTACTCAAGTTGATTTTTAGTATCAGTACTTTTTCCACTTCTTTCACTGAAGGGGGAATAAAACCAACCATGCATTACCCAAAACACCAACACCATGTTACTGTATTTAAATATGATCACTGAAAAACGTGCTGCACCAACACTCCCAAGTAAAAGTACATAAAGAGAAATATTGGCCATACCTCTTTATGTAGAATCAATCTACATGGAAGCACATGTACTGGACTAAAACCATAGATCTCATTAATAATCACTTAAGTACAGGAGGTCCCAATGTAAATTACCAAATTTCCGGAACAGTACAGCATCAGTTCACAGGTTAAGTACATTCCCATTAGCTTTTTCCAACAAACTTCACGTCACCCAAACAATTTACCAGCGTGGAGTTTTTTTTTTTTTCATTTAAATCAAGTCAATGAAGCAAGAGCAATGAAACAAGAGCAGAAGCTAAAGAAATATCAGTCAGAAACAATAGCATGGCCTGAAATTAATTTTGTTGGAAATGGATTACTTTTGCAGTGGGACATCTTGTGATTTAAGTGATTACTGATGAGATTTTAACCTTTATGTGCGGTTCTAGTCAGAATTAGCTCTATTTGAGGAGGTACGTCAATGTAATTGTTTCAGCGACTAGTAGTCAGAATTAGTTTTCCAGATAAGGATCAAGCCTAGTCCTAGATTGCACTTTCCTCTCTTAACTGTCTCCAGGAATAAAAAAAAACCTTATCTGTAACATGACCCTTATATCATCCCAGTTATTTTATTTGCAGTCAAATTGTGGGTACTGTAACGTCTGGTGACCCTTCGACTCCTCAGAGAAGTGGGTCACCTGAATATTAGTAGGGCTCTGGATTCGAGGAGTGTGAGTGTGAGAGAGAATGAGGGCTGCAGCAGTGTTCAATAGGAGCAGAGTGAATGTGTGAATGAGTGGAAACAGGTGAGTTCGTTGTGAGCAGAGTGCAGCTCATGTGTGATTGGCTGAGTGCATGTTTAAATCCTGGTCGAACCAGAAAGACGGCGCGTGGTCACCAAGCTTCTGTCTGGTTTGAGTTTGTACGTATGCTGGAGGGAACAGTGAAGGTTCACCGCAATATCTGATAAACCGTATCTATGTTCAGTCTGTATTAGACTAAAGAAAACGTATCTATGTCAAGTCTATTGAAGACTAACGAAAACGTATCGCCCCATGGTTAAACTGTGCTGTGTGTGCAGGGTTTCCCTTCCAGAGTAAGTCACCTTGAGGAGAGGCTGTTCCTCTACAGCTTCCTCTCTCTCTCTCTCTCTCTCGTGTTCCATGCAAGAGTGACGTGTGGCCGTGAGTTAGCCTGATATGCAAATCAAGGACTTTGCTCAGCTCTGAGGACTGTAAAGAAAATAAGGACTGAGGAGAACCGAGGGACGAAGTAGTTCATCGAAGACGAAGCTCCTCTGAGAAAAGAGTGTTTGAGTTTGAACCTGTACCTTCCATTTTGTTAATAAACTGTAAATATTCTACTTGGCTGCACGCTGCTGTGTCTCTCAACAAAATGTTAGGACAGGTCAGTGCTATGGATTGTGAGAATTGATTGTGGTTGGTTATTTTTAGCAGCTGTGTTTGGGCTGTTTTCAGAGTTGTGTTTGGACTGTTATGAGGGTTGTGTTTGGTCTATGATTTGGGCTGTGTTTTGGGATTGTGTTTGGACTGTATTTTAGGTTGGGTTGTAATACCAAACACAACCCAAAATAACCCTGGTTGACTTAAAATTTTTTTTTTCCTCTTTCCCACCCCCCCCCCCCCCCCCCACACACACACACACTACATACTGTGCCATCTCTGATGTCGCTTATGCATTTATATTCTGTTGCCAGACTGATTTGCGCTATGATCTTATATATTTTATTGCTAAATGAACCAAAATTGCTATTGCTTATTGACTATATGATTACAAACTTAAAACCCTGAAAAAAGTTCCTAGAAAAAGATGTCTTGATGGGACCATAGGTCTCTAAAATTCCAATAAAAACCTTTGCATAAATGGTGCCTTCACACATATACAGATCCCCCATACCATGGACACTAATGCGGCCCCAGACCATAACAGATGTTGGTTTTTGCACCTTTCATTGAGAATCTGATGGTCTTTTTTTACCTTTGGCACGTTGAATCTGAATTGTGGACACATCTCACCATAGAACACAATTCCATTCAGTTCCATTATTATTATTATTATTATTATTATTATTATTATTATTATTACTGTGTCCTGACTGTGTGTCCATGTCTCCTGCAGATGAACTGGACTGACAGAGGGGCGGCCCGTAAAAGCAGCCTGCAGGCAGAGTCTGAGGACGTTGCAATGGCTAATAACTCTCTGTACTCCGAGAGAGAACTGGGTAAGAACCAGTCTTTGTTCCTCCACACATTTCAGCATTAGCAGTACAGACCTTGGCCCAATTTAGTCCAGAGATCTCCTGATAGAAGCAAGAGAGTCTCATGGGGCCATGGGGCAGTCGAGTGCTTGACGTAGTGATGTTATCCCTCCTCATGTTCAGGAGTCTGAGAGGAACTGGGTGAGTGGAGGGAAATAACAGAGTTTACTGGAGGTGAAGGAACCCTAAGTAAAATTTATAAAAATCTAAGTCTATCTATCAATCAGTCTATGTGCCTGTCTGTCTATCCACGTAACCTTCTTTTCCTCTATCTGTCTATCTGTCTTTGTATCCATATATGTGTCTATATATCTATCTGCCCATCAGTCTATTCATTGTCTGTCTACTTGTCTATTTGTCTATCCATCTATCAGTCTATCCGTCTGCCTGTCTATATATTTGTCTATCCATTCATGTATACATCTGTTAGTCTTTTCTGTCTATCTGTCTATATATCTGTCTATCTATTAGCACAATTAGAATTAGAAAAAGTCATTGATCACGGAGGAAATTGCTTATGTAATGACTGCACACACATACAGAGACAAAGAGACAAGACAACATAAAACATGAAATCTAAATAAATAATATTAAGAATCTGCAGAAAAAAACTTAAGATGAAATACACTAGGCTATATATACAAATGCTGGGTGGAAATACTATAAATGAGTAACTTACAGTTAAGTAGTTTAAAAGTAATGTTGCAATCTGTAGTGATAGTCACATGGTGAGACTATTGCACATAAGATAATGCACATGAAATTATTCCTCATCCATTAAGAAACTGCACATGTTAAGATTATTGCACATAAAAATAATTTGCACATATTGATCAGATCATTAGCACCAGATAAGAACATAACACAATATTGCATATGATAGAATATTGCACATCATAGCAAGATAATAATGCACATAGTGATACACATAGTGATAGTGATTCAAACCAGTAAGGAATTGCACAACAATGTAGTAACAGGTTATTGCACAGAATATTGTGTGAATGTGTGAGAAGGAGGAACTGGAGAGTCTGATTGCAGTGGGAAAGAAGGATTTCCTCTGGAGTTCAAGTGGAACACTTTATGCTGCAGAGTGTGTAGTAAAAGGTACTCAGTTTGACCACCCAACAGTGGTGTGGGTGATCAGCATTGCACATGATAGACTGAAGTCTAGACCACGTTCTCCTTTCAGCCATGGTTCTCACTCCCCATCAAGTCTGTTTTCTAATCAGTTTGTTAAGTCTGCCACTTTCATGCTGCCACCCAAGCACACCAAAGCATAGAAAATGGCACGGACCACTAGACTCATGGAACTCTAAAAGATTGCACTGTAGCCTACATGGACCATTCTTGTACGTGAGTTCTATGACCAGTCCAGCTCAGTGTGTACACCCACGTATTTGTAGTACTGCACATTCATCCCTTTAATGGACAAGAGAGTGACAGGAGACCATGGGTTTGAATCCTACCTTCAGTATACCACCACTGGGTTCCTGAGCAAGATCCTTAACCCCAAGTTGCTCCAGGGAGACTGCCCCCTGTAGTTCGGGAATGGAAGTCGCTGTGGATAAAAGTGTCTGCTAAATGCCGCAGATGTAAATGTAAGGTGCACAAAGTAGTGGTTAGATCTTTTGAGGTGGAATGTCTGAGCACCTGTCTCTGTGACATTAGCATACAGAAAGCCTAGTCTTGTTCTCTTTGGTGGGGCAGTCTACAAACTGTATGAAGGTGCACAGTATCCTGTTTAGAGAGACATCATGAAAGTCCCTAGATATGAGGATGAAAGAGCATGGGTGCCTTGTCTGGAGTGGATGACGCCACACTTTGCTGTCGTGTTGGCTGATGAAGGAATGTAAAAAACAATAATGATCATGTGTGAGAACTCTCAGGCTGGATAGCACAGATATTGCCCCACTGCTGACATCTCAATGTACAGACTGCATACATGTTCACACCATCCATCGCATGTTTACAAAAAAGAGCATTGTGTTTTCCACTATCGTGCCAAGTTTTTTTCACCTGAATCCCTGAAAAGCCAGCAACATCGACAGCAGAGTCAGAAACATGCTCATGGAGCCATGTTTCTGTACACTGCATTCACAAAATTCTCTGTCTTAATCTCGTCCATCTTATTGTTCAGCAATCTCATATTGCCCATAATAGTGGAGGGAAGGTATGGTTTGTATTGCCTCCTCCGCTGTTCACCAAATAGTTGCTGCCCTTTTCCCTCAAGGATTTGCTCCTTCACGGCATCCCTTTATTGTCATTCCCCACCCAGAACAAATGTCTGAGATGACCGTAGCATCATCAGAGAGTTCCATTGGTTGCTGGTGTAAACAAAGAGCCATTCACTAGGTGTATGGGCAGCCCAAACAAAGAGCCATTAACAAAAAGCACCCCTCAGAAATACACAGAAATAATTGTAACTGTTGAATATTAAGACGAGAAAGTTTAAAAACACTTAATTACGAACATGAGAAAATTCTTGTGTGTGTGTGTGTGTGTGAATGTGCGCCACATATTTGACGCTCTGCTGTTAATACTTTGAACAACCCTGTTTTGCCAATAGGATAACACTTACTTACTCCAGTAGTATTTCTCAAGATTGGAAATACGGAGAGAAAGATCTTTGACCATTCCTCTTAGCACAATCTTTTTAGATCATCCAGGGTCCTGGGTCCTGTTTTATGCACTATCCTTTTCAGCTCACTCCAGAGGTTTTCTAAGGGATTTAGGTCAGGGGAAAAAGTTTGATTTTGTGTCTGGTGAACCACTTCTGTGTATATTTGGCCATATATTGATATGGATCATTATCCTGCTGAAAGACCCAATGACAATCCATTTTCAGTTTGCTGTCCGAGGCCACCAGATTTTTAAGTAAAAATGTCCAGGTATTTTAAAGAGCATGCATTATACAAGGTTCCCAGGGCCACTGGAATAGAAACTATCCCACAGCATCACAGAGCCTCCACCATACCACACAAAGGGCATGAGGTGCTTTTCCAAATATGTTTATCTCTTTTTTTATGCCAGACCCACTGCCTTAATTGAATGGCATGTTCTCTTGTCTTTTTCATTTTGGCTAGGAGAGGAGTAGCTATTTGTACTTCAGAAAGACAGGATGTCATGGATAAGTTCCTAGACTCTCTGAGACATTTATTTTTTAGGAATTGTTAGGGGTGTCAATAATAATGGTGACCGGTGATTTGTTGCAAATGTTTTTTTCTTAATGATGGATTTTTAAAAACGATTGTTTTTTTCTGTTTTTCGTTGTGAGAGGTAACAATTTATGTTAAGGCTTATCATTATCAGGGGTGCCAGTAATTGGCACTGAATACATGCATATATTTATATATATATATATATATATATATATATATATATAGAGAGAGAGAGAGAGAGAGAGAGAGAGAGAGAGAGAGAGA
>JBBJLR010044029.1:0-12020 GCA_037577145.1 Brachypetersius gabonensis
ACACACACACACACACACACACACACACACACACACACACACACACACACACACACACACACACACACACAACCTATGAGAGATCTGTAGCCACATAAAAAAAAGTTTCACTTTCAACAACATAAGAAAAAATATTAATTGAAATAAAACTAATAAATTCTTTACAGTGATGCCATTTTCACAATGTTCATGTAGTCATTTTATTTACTATTCAAACCAGTTGGTTTTTTTAATCAATGTAATGGGGGGCATTTTGAGAATATTTGACTGTTTGGAGAAAACTCAAACATTTTACACTGAATGTTAATAAAATTAGCCATTTAATTGATTATGTAATTATGTGAACATATTTAAATATAGCAAGAGTAATAACCTGACAGCCTGATGCTCAGGTGTGATGCTCAACTATAACTTCAGTGACTTGCACACTTATTTAACCTGTGTATGTGCACATGTGTATGCCAGCATGAAGGCATCCCAGAATCTGGAGGGTTAATTTAGGTATTTGACCCAGCCTTTGTTGTTTGCAGGTGAATTTAAGGTTACTGCTGTTTCAGATCTACTGCATGTTGCCTCTTTGCATCCTATTAGTCACGCAAGATAAGGGACAGAATAAAAGCACCAGATGAAAAAGGGGTTCAATCTTCAAAAGAAGAAAAAACAATAATGCAAATTAATCTTTGTGGAAGAAAAAGTGTGGCATCTAACTAAGGTGCCAATCTCAGAAGTAGTTAATAAATAAACAAAAAGAAGAAGAAACAGTGGTCAGAGCACCAACTAAAATATGACTACACTTTAAGATCACAGACTTCAAAGAATTCATATCAGTGAAAAAGGTACAGTCCATATAGGGAAGTTAAGGGGAAAGGGGTTTTGAATTCTGTACTCTTGTATCTGCTTATGTATCTGCTTATTCAGCCTTAAGCAGTTTAGCTCCACTTATTCATGCTGAAGTTATAAGGAGTGTATCAGTCTGTACTACTTTCTGAATGACACACAACACAGGACCATTTTTCAGAACTAAGATAATTGATATATTATACTGATTTGTATTGTACCCAAAGTCAAAGTAATTCCCCACATGTGTTCAGCGCACACTCAAAAAAATCAGATATAATGTGTTTAAGACAGTTGTTAAATACACGTTTCCTGAACAACAACCGAGACTACCCCCGCCCACATCGACGTAAATGAATGCGCCCCCACATTCAAAATGCTTCTGATGCCCCTGGTTATATACATGTGACATCTAACAAAAAAGCATTATGAATATATGGTTAGTGCACCAAAAACCTATAGCAAACTGACAGAGGTAAGTCATGGTTATGCCATTCAGGTTCACCCAAAACTGAACCTGACTTCCACTTGTAGCGAAAGTCTATGTTTAAAAGTGTTTGACCAAGTATAACAAGTTCTGCTATTCTACCCGGGATTATATTACACTTCAACAACCAATAAAAAATTGCTCACAAAAAAATGTAATACGCTCAGAATAGTTGCCTGTGATTTTTTTCATTACCAGGATACCTTTTTCATATGATATCTTTCTCTTCAAATGCAGTACTAGGTTTGCACAAGAAATTGTTTAAAAGCCACTATCAGGGCTGCTCTGAGGCGATTATGTGGCACTATCGCTCATTTGTAAAGCCCCTGCAGTGTTCAGAGATACACAATTCAAGTGGACATTATGTTACAGCTTAGCAAAAACAAACATATAGCAATTTTTTAAATCACTTCTTAGTGGTCCCAAGATGATACACATTTTTCTCAATTGTTAAGTTATGTTAGAGCAAAAACGTGCACCCTCTAGAAGTCCCTGAGGAAGATCACTGTCATATAGGAAATCATGGACATTACAGATGGTAAAGTGTACTGTAATGCATCATGCTTTTGTGTGATATTGTTCTCTCATACTCATGGCCGAGTGTACATAGGAGTGCATTCCCCGCACATTAACTGGGATAAGGGTTTAAAAAGCACAGTAAAATGAACTCAACAAATTGTTGATAGAAGAGAAAATTAATGTTCAGCTTGGTTAATAAATGAAGGTCTTTACCACCAAAACTAAGTGAGCTCATACTGTGGCCTCTTGCATGTTTTGTGTATCTGATCTGATGTGGTTTGTGGCCTCCACATGGTTCTTGTGGCCTTTCAAATGTAGCTCCATGAAGAAATGTATTTCGTGTTTTTTCATGATAATTATGCATAAACTGGGTGTCAAAGATCAACTTGCACATGAAATGGGTGCAAAAAGGCTTAATACATTGAGCTCTGTTTTGTGTTGCAATTGTATTGTGCTACAGTCAGCAATGTCTGTTGCCCAGTTTGAGCTGCTTTTGAGGATGCTTGCACCAAATACTACAACAAAAGAAAACAGCTGAATTCATGAGTGGATCTTAGTTTGTGTTATGTTTAAGGTTTTCACTTTGTGTGTGTTGTTTCCTGTCATAGCTCGGAGTCACTCACGTTGTCTTGTCCACCTCCTTGTGGATCTTTTTAACAGATATTTTAATGTTGTACTCGATGCTGCTGAGAATGTTTCTGAAGTAGGTCTTCTCATTGACATCAAACTTAAAGGGGGGAAGGGAGGGAAAGGGGACGGAATAGAAGGGAAGTGAAAAGAAGAGAAGAGAGGAGAAGAGAACAGAAGAGATGATTACAATATGTTAAACACTAGTAATATTCTACAAAATTCCTTTGAAAGCTCTGATTCCAGGAGAGCCCACAGAGGGGCTCATTTACCCCATATTCCTGGTCGATGAGCTCTGGTTTCAGCAGAAAGTCTGGATACCCCGTCATTACCATCATATGCTGCAGCTGTGTGTAATGTGTGTTTGCAGAAAGAGAGAGACATAGAGTGTAACAAAACAAAACTTTTACCATTAAATAAATTCCAAGAAAAGCTCAAACTGGTCAAACCAAATTGCCAACAATAAGTGTCTCAGACAAATTGCAGTTGAGTAAAAAATTAGTTGGAAAATTCTGAACTTTACTGAAAGTTATTTCATTAATACTCTTCTTTGTATACATTTCATTATATTCATCTGGCAGAGGCTTTTATCCAAAGAGAATTACAATTCAAAGTCATATTTAAGGACAGTATAAGAACCAGAGGAGAGTTCTAAAATCTTTATTTTAGAAAAACAGATGCTCTATGAAAAACAGATGCTCTATGAACAGATGAGTCTTCAGGAGGGTTTTGAAAATAGAGAAGGATTCTGCGGTTCTGGTCACCTTTTCTAACTGTATACCAGTGAGTTGGAGCCACAAAGGAGGAGACTTAGTCATCAGACATCACTGCAACGTTTGCAACAAACTGTTTTACTGTTTTTTTGTCCTGTGAATTTGTTCTCGTTTACTGTGCCCTTGCTTACCTTTGCTCTTGCAGCCTCTTTGGTCTTTTCGTCCATCCAGTCAAGCTCCTGTAACCTGATGTCTAGGGCGTGCTTTATGTCCTCCACCAGCTCCTGAACCTATGGAGCACAATGAAGAAGAGATCATGCTCAAGGTGAAATTTATATTGACCAGAATGTCCAGTAACAAGCTAAAATTGAAGATGCTGGTTTTGTTTAAGGTCAAATTTAGGAGGTATTAAAAATGTAAAAAACATTAGTTGGAGCTTCCCATTTAATGGGTAAAAGAACATGCAAAAAGGTTCATATTGTGTCCTAAACCATATCCACAAGTTTGCACCACCTTAATGAAAAACCCATCCAGATCTTTCAGGTGCATTTACAAACAGAACATCTTAGTGATCATGACTCTACGGGGAAAATGTGCTCTACTTTCCCCGTAGAGCAAACTTTTCCAACTCAAACAATTTTCTGTAACAACCTGAAGAGATTTCACTTCCCGTGGATGATTTAAAGTGGATGATAAAGCAGCTTGTCCTCCAGTGACACCGTGACTTCAAAAACTCCAAAGTAAGCTACTTCTTCATCGTTTAACGTAATTGTATGAGTATGCTATATAATGACTGGAGCAGGGATGGTCAGCAAAAGTGTAGTTTTTACTTCACTGTCATTCAAGGAGAAGATGGAGAGGCTTATGTTTTGATGTCTCTGTCATTCACAAGGATGAAAGCCTCTAGTAACTACTTGATATTTTACTTTGCCGTCGTTTTATGCAAAACAGTTCTTGCTTTCAGAGTGTGAATTACCCCTCCATAATTGGGGGGTACTGCCTTCCTTACACTGTTAAGAAACAATCCCCCAAACTGCTATTTTGGTTCTTTTGTGGGGGTTTGGGTCTTGATCCGGGTGTACAGTACCCCCCAGCACCCCCTGTAATTCGAACCATGCTTCCTTTGATGTCACTGTGTCAGGCGTGGTTAGGGAATCTTGAGAAACCTGACTAGGCTTTACTCAACTGTCTTTGTTGTCATGGTATTAGAGATGGTCTGAATTTCTAAAAAAATAAAATCCAACATACCCTATATTTTAGTTTGACTGTTTATTTATTAAAAACTACAAGTGTTTTAGGAGTCATTTTTGAGTTTTTACATTTTTTACATTTTTATAGGCCCTCGATCCATAGCCTGATTACCTAACCAATGGGAGAGTTCAAAGAGATACAATGAAGGAAAAAATTCTGACTGGCAAATTTCTTCTTGGGTGTTCCAGGAATTTAACCATATAACTGGTAGCCACCACAGCACTTGCTAAGTTTAAATACAAACCTCAGCTTATTAAACAAAAATAAATAAAGATGAATGAATATGTGGCTTTTTAAAGTTTTTTAATTCCCAGAAATCACTACGCCTCTAAAGGCCTAAAGAGTCTAATACATATTTAATACTTCAGTTCTTTAATCCATTTCTTCATTAGTTTGGAGTCTGGAGTCAATCCAGCAAGAAGGTTGGTGGACACTGGTCTAAACCTGGTCTTCTGCTCTGTTTGTTTGTTCATTGACTTGACTGTAGAAACACAGTGGGTAGCCCATGGCAACCTCAAAAAATCCTACTTCAAAAGAAAAGGTAAGAAGCAAGATTACTGTGTATGTTCTGACAACACCGGCAGGTTGAGTGACGAATTCTAGAACGCGAGCTAAATCTTTCAGAAGCCCCACCATGGCAGCCATATGGGCCAGACATTGTTTCCAGAAAACAGCCCTTCATCTATCCGCGTATCTGTCAATCCATCCATTCGTCCTACCGTCACTATCACGGAGAAGGAAGGATGTTGTAAAAGTAAATATTGAAGGAAAGGCAGGAAAGAGAGAAAGAGAATGCAAGTGAATGGAACAAGAGAGGACGAGATCACATTAAGGTGAGGGATTAGGAGTGCAAGCAAGAGAGAGGGGAGGATTAGTGGGGGAGAGAAAGAGAAATGGAGGGGATTTGGAGAAAAAGGGAGAGAGAGAGAATGAGACGAGAAAGAACGAAAAGTGTGGTGGATAAGAGGGTATATAAAAAGGTGTGAGATGAAGAGAGGGAGGAAGAGAAAGCTCTATATTGAAAAAGTAAGTGGGTAGAAAGAACAGAAAAAGACAGAGACAGAGAAAGAGAGGAAAAATAGTCTGGACAAGGAGTTGTGCTGGTAGTGTGATTCTGTTGGGAAGCTGTTGACTAGGGCTGGAACAACTGGCAAATTTATGTTAAATAAAAAAGTTAAGAGAAAAATCTTGATTGTTTTGTTATTTAATGATGTATTGCAGGTACATATTATTCACGTTAAAATCCTTTTACAACATCTAAAAATCTCAGCTGCTGTTTATGGTGCGTGATGAACTGACCATGAAAGTACATTTAAGAAATGGACTAAAATTAGTTAGTCGGTTGACAACAACGGTGCTTCTTCTGTAAAGTTAGATTGGGGACGGTGATGGATTTATGTTTTCTTCTGACAATGGTAATATCTAGGACAGTTTCCATTTCTGCCTAAACGGGGTGCAAACCCTAAAGTGTCCTAACACTTAAAAATATAAATAAATAAAGAATGCGTGAAAACTACTTAAACTACTTAAACTACCTTAAAGTTGTGCTATCCAAGTTCAACGTGGCTTTTGGTCAGGTTTGAACTGATTATATATGTGCAAGATCAGGCATAGATTTGTTTTGGAATTAATTAATTTGAAGAACCCCCCCCCCCCCCCTCACATACACAGTCACACACTCTTGTTCTTTATTTTCTTGCTATTGTTATGTTAACTGCATTTGGATTTTATACAGAGGAGGTGCTCTTATGTGCTCTTAAATGAAAACATGGATGAATAAAGCAGTGTGATGAGTTTGTGGAAAAATCACAGCAGATTTTGCTCCTTGTTTGTAAGGCGGTCTGAAGTGTGTTAAGCATTTATGCAAGTAGTAGCACGTGAAGTTTCTACACAGAAAGAGTAACTTCTTGAGCGGGGATGCTGTTTTCTGTCAGGTATGATTAGCAATTCTGCAAAAATGATAACTGATAGCTTACAGATGTGTAAAGTACTAGTTAGCAACTAAGCATTTAGTAAATTAGCAAAGCCCTGTGAAACCTATGTGAGATCTATTAAAGCGATGAGCCAAGAGGTCATGCATTACAATGATTCTACCACTGGTAAGAGTGTTTAGGCATGACATAAAAATAGTAAAATCCCTTTAATAAAGTCACTTTTACGCACAGTCTCAAAGTGTATACTGTATTTGTCTTATAGCAAGGGTAACAACATAAAACATGATAAAACACACAGCTTTCTAATAAATGATTAAAACCTTTAGAAAAATATTTGACAAACAATTCCAAGATTTAGAGTATGTCACTGTTGCCAAAAACATCCAGTAGCCATCACTTTAGTCATTTAATAATTAAAATATCATAATATAACGGTGTTTATTAGACACACCTTCACTTTAAAAACAGTTTTGCTTTTCAGCAATCAAAGATTATTCCATTCACATCAGGAGGGATTTTAATGACTTGATGCATTAATATAGAGTTCAATTATTGTGAGGTGATCGTAGATACAGAACATCTACTATATCTACTTTGAACAAATCAAATTTAGGAAAGGAATTGTTTTCAAAATTTGGTTTTGGTTAAAAAGTGTCAGTATAGATAAAACTTCATTAAAATGAGAATCAACAGGCTACAGCCTCTAACTTTACTCCCACATGCTAGGTGACCAAGAATTGGTTGTATTCTGTTGTGTGGAATCATCTTGCATCGTGTTCCATTACAGGATACTCTGTTGTCTTTTGCAGTGCGTGAGAGGGACGAGATATGAGGGGATGGTGTTGAGACTACTTATGTATTGTCTTTCTTCATGTTGTGCTGTGATGCAGTGCTGTGCCTCACCTTGGCCTTGCTTTGAGATGAGAAGTGCTGCTGGACAAACAACGCTCCAAGGGCCATGCCGAAGTGTTTGTTGGCCTGAGTGAGGCAGAGTCTTCCCAACTCCAACTGTCTCTCTGTTCCATCGATCTCTCGAGAAAACTCGTGAATCGTGCTTCTGAAAGCAGTGGACAGGTGCTCGCTCAGAGCTGCCACAATACGCCATAGCATGTAATTGTGCAGGACCCTGAGAGAGACAGATAGAAAGAGGAGAGTGAGAGAATAAATAAGGAAGAGGGGACAGAGAATGAGAGTAAGAAAGAGTAAGAGAAAGGAGGGAGAGATTGGGGAGGGTTGGGGAACAGAAAGTAAGACCAAGAGAGAGAGGAAGAGAAAATGAAGAGAGAGACAAAAAAGAAAAGTGTAAAATAAAAGGTACAAGGGAAAAATTTTGTTTATTACAATCATTAATTCCAGGGTCACAATACCTAATGCCAAGCTCCTCCTATAGGGTAATAAAGCCCCCCAGCATTGGTTTGTGGCATTGTGGAACTGGAACTATAATCAATCCCTTTTGGAAAATGATTGAGTGGTATTTGTGATCTAGAACACAATCCAAGAGCATTATTTGACTTCAATAATACATTCAGGGCTAAATGCAATCGGATCCACACAGTAATGTCCTGACACATGTTTAAAGCCTTCCCAGGAGAGCTGAGACTGTTACTGCAACAAAGGCAGGCCAAAGTCATTTAAAATACCCTTGATTTTAGAAGAAATGCTGGAGGTGCAAGGGTCTATGCACCTGATGGACATAAAGGCTATATAAAGAAAGTCTGAAGTCCTTTAATAACACAGGTTAGTGTACAGAATGTACTATATCGACACTTTAAAACTGAGGCAAGAAACAGTGAGAGATGGGTAGAGGGATTTGAGATTTAAATGTTGTTAGAAGTGTGCAATAAATCCTGTAATGCCAGAGACCAGAGCAACAAGAGAGAATGAGAAAAAACTTTAATCATTAGAAGGGAAAAAATGAATGACTAGACATTCTAATAAGATTAAGCCATAAATAATTACCCTGAAATGTACAGATGAAAAATGTCTAAACAAAATGTCCTCATAAACTCTCTCTCTCTCTTGTGATCTCTCTCTCTTGTGCTCTCTCTCTCTCTCTCTCTCTCTCTCTCTCAGACACACACACACACACACACATATATATATATATATACTCTTCAGCCTTCTGGGGTGACATCACCCTCTCTGGTTTGGATTTTGACACATGGACTGCATTTTTAAATGATAACACTGTTTGGCACTGCTATGGGCTTGTCTGGCCAACAAAGCACTTCTGAACACAATTCAATTATGAGACAGAGAGAAAGAAAGAGAGAGAGAGCAAGAGAGGGGAGGGGGAAAAGAGGGGGAGGGGAAAGATGGATGTATTGAGGGATGAAGAGGAGGGGGCAACTTTGTCTTTTAACCAGTCTTGTAATTGAGAGAGAGAGAGAGAGAGAGAGAGAGAGAGAGAGAGAGAGAGAGAGAGAGAGAGAGAGAGAGAGAGAGAGAGAGGGCACGCAAAAGCTCACAGTTTTCGCCTATTTTGCTCTGATAATAAGGCAGGTGTGAGTGGGTTTATTATTTGTTTACTCCTCGATGCATTTATCTGTGTGTTTGCTTATTTTCTTCATCGCCTGTTTTTCCACCCATTAGCCGTGAGTGTTTCTTGTGGGCGAGGTGGTGAAAGAAAACAAAAGAAATGAATAGTAAATTAAGGAGCATTAAAGAAATTTATTCTAACAATGAAACAATGGCCAATCACTGGCAAGGGATTATGAGTAACCTTATTAGTCTAATGTATGCCAATGAAGCCCATTATGAATAAAAGCACCTGAGTACCTGAGCCACTTGATCCTCTCAGAGAAGAGCACACAAACACACACACACACAAACAAAAACAGATACACACACACGCATACACACAAAATTTACAGTAAAAACATATTAAATCTCTCAGACATTATTATGAGTACAGTAAACTCTCGTTATTCGCGGGGTTACGTTACACAAGCCGCGCTGTTGTGCTTTGGTCAAAGAAATGCCTTAAAATGCCTATTTTAATAATGTAAACTCTAAATATGCCCCCAAATCTGCTCCCAGAACACATTAATTTCATTAAAATTCAGTTTAATACATTACCCTTAAAGAAAATGTAAAGGTAAACCCGAGGTTTAAATACGGAAAAGTCACGAACGAGAGAGAGACACAGAGAGAGTGAGAGAGAGTAAGAGAGAGAGAGCGAGAAAGAGAGTAAAAGGGAGTAAGAGAGAGACAGAGAGAGAGACAGACAGAGAGAACTCGCGCTCCGGAAAAGTCACGAATGAGAGAGAGACAGACAGAGAGAAAGCGAGAACGCGCGAGAGAGTAAGAGAGAGCGAGAGAGGTTTGAAGTCCATGCACGGGGAGCCAGAAGTACTAAAATGAGTTTTTAAAAAACCATATTGCCACGAAAAAGCAAAAAAAAGGAGAGAATATTTGCAGGTTCCGCGTTTTTGAATATTTCCGCGTAAAACAATCAGTTTCGTTCTCAAAAAAAAACGCATGTGACTGGATCCGCGTGTCCTGATCCGCGTAAAACTGGGGGTTTTCTGTATTTGTTTGTTATTGCTCACTCGCTTGAGGATTTGATCTACAGTCTTACTAATAGTTTGTTTGTATATGTCCAGGTAAACCTCTGCAGTTTGTACCTCTGTTTGCGACGGGCAGTGGTAGCGTGCTTACGGCAGCTGACCCAGCGTGAGACTGCGGAGGTGTCTGAACATGCTGTGGTGCTAGTGAAGGAGCTTCCTCGCAGAGATAACACACAGCTAGGTGCAACCACTTCACTGCTAACATCTATTATCTTATTTTCTGTCTCCTACAAAACTAAGATTGAAATTGTGGGATGTCTAATATCTGTGATTATACCCTCAGATGTCCTGATACAGCCCTGTTTATTTTAATTATAGAGGAAGGTTAAAAAACAAAAAGCTTAATGAGATTTCCTTTAGTATAAAATTTGCACAAGGTTGCAATGATATTTTGTCTTACAGATGTTACCATTAAAGAAGTGGGTCTAGAAGGAGCTTTGTTCAGTCTGCTGGATTATGAGTCAGACCCTCAGCTCCGACATGATATTAAGGACACGCTTTTCCACATGATGAACTCTGCTGCCGAGAGTGAACTGGCCCACTGGCTAAAACTCTGCAAGGGTGTGCTCTCTGCCTCCTCAGGTGAGTTGACTTCTCTCTTGATTTCCCATTATCTTCATTTGTCCCATTTACAGTAGTAAATGATTAACTGACATAATGAAGTTGGCCCTAAATTAGTTCACAAACAACACACACACACTCTGAGGGCACAGATGTTACCGCCATGCAAAAGTTTTTTTCTCAAAAAGCCACATTTACTGTTTTTTTGACTATTTAAAAATGCCACTGGTTTGTGCATGCTTGCCCTTTCTGAAATGATTTGTTACTGATTTGCACTGACTTTGGTACTGTTTAGTTTCATTACACATTAGAAACAACGTGGGGTTTTTTTTGAGGCCATATTCAAGCATCATCTGTATCTCAAAGAAGAGCCTTTATTTCATGATTCTGTAAATTGCCTCTCATCATGTTGTGTTTTTCATATTTTTCATCCATCAGACTCAGCGTCCGCCCTACTGGAGAACAACCAGGAGGATGATAGTGATGATTCTTCAGCTTTCTATGTCAAGCATGAGCATAGTGGGCCCTTCACCAACCTGCACTGGGCCACGCGTGTGTTCGCTGTTGAGTGTGTGTGTCACATTATTGTGCTGTGTGAAAGTGGAGTTCCAGCACACTTTGACATGGTCCTAGCTCGGGAGCAGCACTTGCACAAGTCCACAGGTTACAGGCTATTTTGCATTTTTTGCTCTCTTTGTTTTTACTTCCTGTCTGTTGTTTTTTTGTTAAAGCTATAACAGCAGTTTTAGTATATTGGAAAATATTCAGGTCATTTAAATTAATGTTACTCTCCCAGGCATTCCACTGTCTGACATACACGTCTGCATGTCTGCTCTGTAGATTTTCTGGTTCTCCACTTGGCTGATCTTGTGCGCATGGCCTTCATGGCAGCTACTGACCACAGCAAGCAACTCAGGCTGTCCGGCTTACAGATGCTGCTGGTTATCATCCGCAAATTTGCCAGCGTTCCAGAACCGGAGTTCGCCGGGCACGTCATTCTAGAGCAGTACCAGGCCAATGTAAGAGTCCCAGTAATCCATTCATCCATCCTAACCTGCAGCTAAAACAGGGGTTCTGGAACCTATCCCAGCAGTCATTGGCCGAACGGTGGCGACACCCTGGACAGGTCACCAGTCCATTGCAGGGCAGACACACTCACACATTTTGTTATACCAGGGGACAGCTTAGAACCTTCTAATCACCTGACATATGAGTCTTTGGACAGAAGGAGGAAATAATACATATATAATACAACAATAAGCCACATAAGAGAGTGGATTGCTGTGTTTTTAAGAAAGATAAAGAGGTCTTATGCACAATGTGAAGTGATTTATTTCCTTCTGTTCACTTCTGTGAATTAGTTTTTGTGTTGAATTATACAGGCCAACAAAAAAATCAGAAACCACAACTCACTTTTCCAAACCAGTTTTTCATTTCAGATCGGCTTTCAGTCACATCCACTTTCTGAATGCTGAGTAATATTAGATCTGCAATAGACTTGCATGCGGTTTTTATTAAAGCG
>JBBJLR010044060.1:0-12019 GCA_037577145.1 Brachypetersius gabonensis
AGAGAGTTATTGAGTGAGTGAGTGAGAGAGAGAGAGCGAGAGAGAGAGAGAGAGAGAGAGAGTGAGTGAGTGAGTGAGTGAGAGTGAGTGAGTGAGTGAGTGAGAGAGAGAGAGAGAGAGAGAGTGATTGAGTGAGTGAGTGAGAGAGAGAGCGAGAGAGAGAGAGTTTGCTTTCGTTTCTGCAGAAACAGAACTGTATGAAAAGCGCAGACACACCTTCAGCTCACAGACTAGTTTTAACCTGTTTAACAATTTTCTGCTGAAATACAAACACACACTCTCAGAACTTTGTCTCACATGTTGTTTTCTCAGGATTGTTTCTCTGGCCGGGACTTGAGCCAGGACTTGCTCATTTCAGTGACTGTTATTAAGATGAACACTTTCGAGTTATTAGTTCTGTTTTAGTAAAATCCGTAAAAGCCAGAGCTGGTGTGTGTGAACAAGCTGAAAGAGCCCAGATCACAGCGAGAGGTGACAGACACATTGCAAGCCAAGACCACGATTTAATGCTTACAAGAAAACATTAGAAATATAGTAACCCCTCAGTTTTATGCAGATTCAGTCTAACGCAATTTTTCCCTCTTTTTTTTCTGAGAACAGAACTGTATTGCTGCCACCAGTCTAGTGGTGCCAGTAATATTCTGAAAAGTTAACCGGCATAAAAAGAAGAAGAAGCTGCATCTTCGTATTTTTATGTTTTAACCCCCTCAGTGTCTTTGTGTCTTTGCACACTGTTAAAGCTAACCGCTAAAGCTAACTGTTAATGCTAACCATTGTTTAAGCGAAGTTTTCTGATTCTGATTATTTATTTACCTTTACATTTTCTTTAAGGGTGCATTAAGCTGAGTTTAAAATGTTGGGGGGCATATTTACGGTTAACACTATTAAAAAAAAGCATTTTAGGCATTTTTTTTTGTACAACATCACAAGAACGCAGTTTTTCACTGTACACAGGTGCTCTCAAATTCTCAGATGACCGTCTCCCCACTTCTGGGTTCTTCTTCTTCTGTTAACGTTTCGGAAACATGTCGTGTGTGGATGTACAGTGTGAGCAGTCAGATCGCATATTGTGAGAACATGGATTGTGAGGGACAAACTTCTCACTCCTGCGATTCAGTCGTACATTTTGAGCAGGAGCTGAATAACGCAACTGAAAAAGTCGGGTGATAGTGGTCTGATGGTGGTCACCTTGAACTGGTTTCTTGATCATGACGATGAGCTCACTGAACTTACACCGAGTAGAGCCAGTAGAGCAGCTCTGGGACATAGTGGAAAAGAAGAGCCTCCTCATGTATCTACAGCAACCATGAGATACTCTCAATCAAGCATTTCCAACACCTTGTTGAATCTCTGACATGAAGAACTGGGGATGTTGTTTATTCATGAGAGCTCAGTCGGGTTGGCTGTGTTTTACTTCAGTGGTTCCCAACCTGGGGTCCGGGCCCCTCTTAGGAGGGCGAAAGGGATCGCAAGGGTTGCGCACAATTTTGTCTGCACTGAGGTTACCAACATTATAATTGTACACAGTAAAAAATGTAGGGAGTAACTTGTTTATTGTTATTAATGTTTTTTAATATTGTAATTAATAACAGGCGTTGAATGTGAATATCAACAGACTTCCCCTGTTTAAGTTAACTGTCTGAAGGAGATGCTGCTACATCTCTGAAAGTCTGTCTTTATTCTTTATGTAAGGTGTGTGTTTGTGTAGAAGAGTATAAACAAAAACCTACAACCGCTGTTAATTTTTTGCAAATAAAAGTTTGTAATTAATCACTTTATTATTTTTGCGTCTGTGTGGGTAGGAGTTGGGGTTGGGGGGCCTGGCTTGTCTTGGTTACAAGCAAGTACTTCAAAGGAAAAAAGGTTGGGAACCACTGTTTTACATGTTGGTTGTGTATTGAATCTGTTACTGGCGTATAATCGTATGTTCGAGGAAAACCAGTGTTTACTGTGTTGTGATCTCATATGCAGTAGAGCAGATGGAAGGCAGAGTATGTGAGTGCGTGCGTGGTTTAGTTTGGCAAGGTTTGCTTTTGTTTATGCAGTAACGGAACCAAAGTGGAGTCACACCACCGGTTCACAGGCGGGGCGGGATTCGGTCAATCAGAGTGCTCGGTTGACAGAGAGGCGGGACCTGCACCCTGGAGCTCAGTGCAGAAGAGCTGCAGCACCAGAGAAAGCACACGCTTACATACACTCGGGAGGAAAAATCCATTAGACGGGTGAGTCCTGACACAAAGGATACACACAGTAGTCGAGCGTGACGTCAAAAGACACGAAAATAGTAAATTTCGGGTCTCACCGAGTGTGCATTTTTGAGAGTGTTAATGTGTGTGTGTTCACACCCTACTTTCAGAACACGTGAAACCGGTTACATTGTTTATTGTTGAATTAAATGTGTGTTTAATTCGTTTAAGGTCATTAAAATTGCAGGTTGGCTGCTCTGTAAACGTTCATGTGAAGGTGGGCTGCTGTAGGAGGGTGTGCCCTATGGTCATCTGTGATTCAGCTGTGTATAACTGTATATTAACAATGTTTAACTGTGTATAAAAGGTGTTTTACTGTGTTAACCGTGTATTAACTGTTAAACTGTGTTTAGCTGAGCTTAACTGTGTTTAGCTGTGCTTAACTGTGCTTAGCTGTGTTAACTGAGTTTAACTGTGGGTTTGTGTATTAGCTGTGTTTAACTGTGTTTAACTGTGGGTTTGTGTATTAGCTGTGTTTAACTGTGTTTAGCTGTGTTTAACTGTGTTTAGCTATAGGTTTAACTATGTTTAGCTGTGTTTAACTGTGTTAACTATGTTCGGTATAGCTGTGTTTACTGGAGATCAGCTTGGTGTAGCAGCCTTTAGAAAACACACACTTAATTACACTCCAGTCAGAGAAGTGCAGAGCCACATTGGAATACACACACACACACACACACACACACACACACACACACACACACACACTCATTGACCTTAGTCACAGACCACACGCAGTTCCGAAGCAGCACATAAGTAACCAAAACTCTGTTCTATCGTAGTTTACCATGGTTTATGGACATTTTGTTTTCATATATGTTACTGATGTTTCTTGTGGCTTACTGTAGCATTACTGTAGTTTACTATGCTTTATTGTTTTAATTGATGTTTGTGGTCGGTTACAGTAGTTATACTACAGGCTAATGTGGTTTAATGTATTTTATTGGTTTATTTTGAATTATTTGGTTTAGTTAGTGTTCTGGCCCCTCCCCTAATTCAGAGCTGCTGTTCCTTGTCAGGGGAGGAGCTCTGATGGTATCTCTGCCTCCCGCCAACACACTAACAAAAACATCCCGTGTCTTAGGTGTTCCAGGACAAGCAGAAGTGTCAGCGATGGCTCTAGACACATGTGGGCAGCTATGCAAATTCATCCTCATCATCTTTAACATCCTTTTTGTGGTGAGAGACCTGTTAGGCGGGGGTGGGGGTATTTCTGTATTTCAACTGAAAATGTAAAGAAATACTGAACTGATGCAACATATCAGTCAATCGCTGTCTGTCTCTCTCTGTTTTCTCTCTTTCTGTCTTACTTTCTTTCTCTCTCGCCTAGCTGGTTGGCATGGCACTGTTCTCTGGTGGTTTATACCTGAGGTTCAGTGCTGAAGGACCCTACAACATGGATTTGAAAACGAATCATTTTATTATCTGTGAGTATGTTTTTATTATGAAGATAATAAACAATAATATGATTTTTTTTTTTTAAACCTTTGATCAAGTGATCGCACCTAAATTTCTGCATTCAGTTATTGCTGGAGTGTTTCTGTCAGTCTGTTCTTTCAGGAAATGAGCACAGAGTGAGCAAACAGTTTGTGGTTTGTAGATGGTGTTTACGACAGGCAGCGTCCACATGCAAATAAATAATATTTAAATAACAAATAGTAACATCAGAGCAAGATGCTGACACTGATCAGCAGGCTTCTGATGATCAGATCTGCAGCGGTGAGGCTCAGCTTCTGCTAAAAACATCTCTTTCTGGAGCTGCTGGTCATCACAGGCCTCTTGAGTCACCTCCAAGCGAAGATCAGGTTTTACTGGAGATCTGAGGAGGGTCTGTGTTCTGCTGATTTGTGGCCAGTTGTCCAAATTCCTCTAGACGTGCAGCTGTTTTAACACCCTCTCTGTGCTCCTCAGCCACATCTCTGCTGACGACTGCCGGAGCTTTAATGATCTTCACAGCCCTGATTGGAGACATCGGCTCCTGGAAAGAAAACAAATCAGCATTGAGTGTGGTGAGAAAACACACACACACACACATACATATACACACATTCACACAGAAACTCACACACACATATACATACACATATGCCCAGAGGTACAGCTCTTATTTATCCAGCTATATATGATCCGATGAACAAATGGATTATAGTGCCACCAAAATTACTATATACATTTGCAATCTTATTATTAATGATTTTTCTTTTATTTTTAATGATTTAATTATTTTTATTGCCAATAAAAGTGATGTAGTATGACCATGATGACACCCTAGATATGTAGAATGATTTTGGTGGGACTACATTTTATAGTAAGAAAGTTATTGAATTTTATTGCCAATAAAAATCATTAAAAGTAGACTAGGTCACATTTTCCCAATCTAAGTGGTGCAGTCCTACCATAATAAGACTGCAAATGTATATAGTAATTTTGGTGGCACTACAGTTGATACGAGCAAAGTTATTGAATGTTATTCCAAATAAAAAATCTTTAAAAATAGACTAAGGTACATTTCACCAAACGAAGGGGTATAATATTCGAAAAGCCTTTGGTGATTTTAATGGCTCCTCACTCTTTGGAAGTGAAGTTATTATCCGTTTTCGTTTTGCACTTCGCAGACGCGCCCTAAGCTCTCCTCTGACAACTCATAGGGAGCAATGTTATCCGTATTTCTTTAAATACATATTGTTTGGTTGAAAATCCGGTTGTAGCTCATTGTCTGCTAACCGCAGTTGTATAGACTGTATGTTGAGCTGTAAGAGCGTTTTGTTTAAGATTTATTGGTGAAACCTTCTGTTTTTTGTTCTCTACAGTACAGCAGCCTGTTAACCTGTCTGGCTACACTGACCATCATCGCTGGTTTCCTTGCCTTTGCTAACACTGAAGAGGTATCTCTCTCTCTCTCTCTCTCTCTCTCTCTCTCTCTCTCTCTCTCTCTCTCTCTCTCTCTCTCTCTCTCTCTCTCTCTAACAAACACATGCACGAACACAGGGAGGCTGGTAACACAGTTGTGATGTTGGAGTGTCAGAGTGAAAACCCTCTCATCAGTGTTCTAGATAATAATAATAATAATTATTAATAATAATTATATAATTTGTATTGCGCCTTTCCCATGAAATGTTCAAGGACGCTGAACAGTAACATTAACAGTCAATCAATATCAATATCAACAGTTCACACATTATTGGACATGAGGCATTTGCCTGGTGTGACGACAAGTGGTAGCAGTTGCAGACCACACAGAAATACAAACATTCAAAACTTCATGCATCAAGTACAGCAGTATAACAGAGTATACAGCAAATACACGGTATATCTGAGAAATTAGGAGAAAACCAATTATGAATGATAGCATTGGTCAAACAGATAAGTTTTGAGTTTAGACTTAAACTCTTGCAATGTGGTGATAGAACGAAGACCCAAGGGCAATGAATTCCAAAGCTTTGGGGCCATGACAGGAAAGGATCTCCCATCCATAGAAAAAAGACGAGTTCTATGGACAAAAAGTAGTTGCTCCCCCGAGGATCGGAGAAGACGAGAAGGAAGATATGAAGAAAGTAAGTCAGAGAGGTATGATGGTGCTAGACCATGAAGTGACTTAAAGGTAAGGAGAAGAATTTTATAGGTTATGCGAGAAGAAACGGGAAGCCAATGCAGATTACAGTTTTTCTCAATTGCTAAAACACAATTTCTGAAACCTTGCTCCATTTTCTGAAACCATTAAATGCAAAACCTCATCTTCAAGCACTATTTATAAAACCTCTGACTCGTCTTGAAAAATGAAACTTTCGCCTAAAAACAGTTTTATCTGTGTTCAAAATCAAAAACAAAGAGATCAAAATGATACACACTATCAAGCAGTCAGTAAACAATACAACAAAAGACAGAAAACACATTGTTCAAAACATAAAGTTCTCAGGGAGAAGCAAATTTTTAATCTCAATGTTTTGGGCCATACAATTTGTTCATTGTATAGTAAACAACATACAATGCACTGTACTACAGTATACAATACTAAAAGGGACAAAAATCAAAGGAGTAAACGTGATCCATTTGCTTCTTCTCGTCTTTGGGCTGGGTCAGGCCAGAGCACTTCATCAGCATCACAAGCAATATTGTCCCTCCTGACATGATTCCTCACCTATATCACCATAAGCTAAATCCATGGCTTGCAGAAGATTTACTCTGGTGTAGGGTTGTCTATCGTACACTTTCCATCTCCAAGAGGAGAAAAACTCCTCAGTCGGATTCAGGAAAGGCGAGTATGGAGAGAGGTACAAGTTCATAAACTGCTCATTGATGTTAAACCATTCCCTTAACGGAGCAGCTTGGGGGAAACTGACATTATCCCACACTCTCACATTGGTGGGAATGGGATTCTCATTTAGCTCTTGACCCTGATGGTCTGGAACCTGCAGCTCAAATAAAATATCTCTTAGTTTGGCAATAAATCTTAGAAGGTGCAGGGTGTTATATGGCCCGAGTGTAACATGGTGATGTAGAACACCATGGTTGCTAATAGCAGCACAGATGGTGACATTGCCACCTCGTTGACCAGGGACTTCAACAATGGCCCGCTGTCCAATGATGTTTCGGCCTCTCCGTCTCCTCTTTGTTAGACTGAAGCCTGCTTCATGGGGTCTGTCCAAGGATTCCAAGTCAAATATTGTCTGTGTAGAAATACAATATACTGCATTTAGAATTTTGTAAGTCATACAGAGACAGTGCTATACTGTAGAGTACAATTAAGCCTACTGTATGCACTTCTGATTTACATACATTATATGTACTGAAGAGTAATGTCATTCACACAGGATGTGTTAGTACTGTAGAAAATCTGGATTACAGTAAATGTTTCTGAATGTACACTTACTTGCACATCCTGAGTTCTTTCGCCCTTGGTGAGTTGCGCTCAGAGCGTACTTTGTCTACTTGTTTCATTCACATCCTGTTAGGATGGAGGACACGGTCAATTGTGGAAATGCTCACACAGTTGATTCCCTGGAAGTGTGTGTTGTCTTGTATCACTCGTTCCTGGATTTCTCTGAGTCGTATTACATTATCTTGAAGGACCATGCCCACTATAACGGCCTCTTGCTCTTGAGTGAATAAAGCCGTCCTTCCACCTGCTTGTGGCAGCCTCGCAATTCTATAAAATGTAGATGTGCAGTTACAACAAATATTCATGCAGCACTATACTATACATACAGTGATGAACTTTACAAATGTCTATTGAAACAGTTGCATATAGTGTAGTACAGTAAATTTGCAATTACGAAAATAGAGTAGTATACTGTGCCTGTTCCTTACTATGGTGGACACAGAAAATCGGCTCAAATTGGGTTGCACTCTTAGTCCTGCTTCCCTCATTGTCACTCCATGGACAAGAACATGGTCTATGACTGTTGCTTGAATTTCATTAGATATTTCCACTCTTTGTCTTCCTCTTCTTCTTCTTCCTCCTCTTCGTCTTTCTTGCCCTCCTCTTCCTTCTCGCCCTCCTCCTCTTTCTTGCCCTCCTCCTCTTCTTCCTTCTCGCCCTCCTCCTCTTCCTCGCCCTCCTCCTCTTCTTCCTTCTCGCCCTCCTCCTCTTCCTTGCCCTCTTCCTCTTTCTTGTCCTCCTCCTCCTCCTCCTCATCGCCCTCCTCGCATACGCACTCGTCCTCTCACATTGTCTCTTCTATCCATGCT
The DNA here is from genome assembly GCA_037577145.1 of Brachypetersius gabonensis. Lineage (NCBI taxonomy): Eukaryota > Metazoa > Chordata > Actinopteri > Characiformes > Alestidae > Brachypetersius > Brachypetersius gabonensis. Next base: position 7,935 of record JBBJLR010044060.1, read on the forward strand.
CAGACTTTCTCTTTTCTACCTTCAACAACCTGTTTGCTCTCTGAACTGGCTTGTATTGTTTGTGTCACATCATTTGAAACAGGTGACATCAATTTTGAGTGGTTGTGTTCAATCAATGACATGTTTTCTCTAATTGTATTTGAGCGTTGCTACTTGTGTTTACCAGTATGGATGACGTGTGCATTAGAGTGTAGAATGTGTTTTGAGAATGAGAATGTGTTTAGAGTGTTGCTGAAAAGTAAGATCTGCATATTGTGTTTTACCATGTGAAATGGTTTAAGGTATTGACAACAGACTGCACAAATAGCTAAATGAGGTCAGGCAACTGAGAACTTTTTCAGCCAATGGGTTTTAGTGTTTTAGCAATTGAGAAAAACTGTAATAAGAATGGGGGTAATATGATCAGACAGTTTAGAAGAAGATAACATATGTTCCGGCAAGTTTTGTATACGTTGTAAATGGGATACGGAATGTTCTGGTAATCCAGAAAAAAAGGCGGGATGCAATAAATGCATGTACTGGTGACTCCGCGTCCCTATGACTCATGAAGGAGTGGAGTTTGGCAAAATGCTGTAACTGAAAAAATGTGGCTTTGGACAGTTTACTAATGTAAGCGTCGAGATTTAGTGAAGAGTCGATGGTAATACCTAAATTTCTAACCGTAGAGGAGGGAATAATAGATGTAGCATCAAGTTCAATTTTGGGGAGGATTGTTATGTTTTTGTTAGAGTTGGGGGGCCAACAATTAGGATTTATGTTTTAGACAGGTTCAAGCTTAGAGAGCAGGAGCTGAGCCACGATTTTAGCTCATCAACACATGCCACTAAAGCTGAAGTCCTGAGATGCCAATCTCAGAGAGGCACAAGAGTAGTAGCTTATGAGAGACAGTATCAAAAGCTGAGCCGAGGTCAAGTAGTAAAAGTATAGAAAGTTTGCCTGAGTCACAGGAAAGGAGGAGATAATTTGTAACCCGTTGTAAAGCAGTTTCAGTACTGTGTTGTGAACGAAATCCTGACTGGAATTTTTCAAAATGGTCATTTTGGGCAAGAAAAGACTGCAACTGAGTGGCGATAACCTTTTCCATGACTTTTGAAACAAACAGTAGGTTGGAGATAGGGTGATAGTTAGCAAAATCACCAGAATCCAGTGTTGGCTTTTTAAAAGTAGGAGTGATGGCAGCAGTTTTAAGTGAAACTGGTACAGTAGCAGAGGTAAGGGACATATTTACTAGATGGGAAATAAGACCAGAGATGGCAGATGAACAGTGTTTCAGAAGGAATGTTGGTGCAGGATCTAGATGGCATGAAGAAAAGTTGGATGATTGAATTTATTCTTTAATCACGGTGGAGTTTGTCAAAGAGAAACAATTTAGTATTTGATTAGACTGAGCTGGTAAACAGGTAGGAGTGTACAGTTTTAAATTAGAAGACCCACATACGGCGTCCAGCTTATCCTGAAAATGACGTAAAAAGGAGCAACATAAATCATCAGATTTTTGTAATGAAATGTTCAAAGTAGGAGGTTGAACTAACCAGTTCACCATGCTATAAAGTGATTTGGGCTTATTAGGTGCTGTACTAATAGTGTTTGAGATGAATGTGCTATGCTCAAAGCTGTTTTGTAATGCTTAATACGGTCTGAATAAGCCAGATAGTGTACAGATAAGCCCGTTTTTCTAAAAAGGCGTTCTAATTGTCTGCCTTTAGCTTTCAAGGCTCGCAATTCCTCATTATACCATGGAGCAGAGCGAGACATGGGACCTAGACCTAGTTTAAGTTGGAGCAAGCACATCTAAAACATCAGCAATGGTAGAGTGATACAAGTCATAAATCTTGGATGGACAAGTAAGATTGAAAACATCATACACAGCTGATGAAGCGATAGAGGCAGAAAGAGCATCAATATTTATAGCGTTAAGCTTACGGTAAGAGATAGTTTTGTTTACAGTACGTTTCGTTGGATGAGTAATTGTAAAATTAAAAATAATAAGCTTATGATCACAAATGGGAGTAGCCAGTCCACTAATAGAGAGATTGTTTAAGGCGGATGTACAAACTAAGTCTAGTGTATGACCGCGAGTATGAGTAGGAAAATTGACATTCTGGGTAAGATCAAAACAGTCCAAAACTTTTAGCTGAGTACTATTAGAGCAAGGTGGATCAACATGGATGTTAAAATTCCCAAGCAAAATGACCTGGGCTGGTAATACACAAGCAAGTGTAAGTAGTTCACTGAGTTCTGAGAAAAAGTCATTTTTCTGTTTGGGTGGTTTATAAATCAGAAAAACTGTGATGGGACAATTAGAACCAACTTTCATGGCCATGTATTCAAAGGTATTGGTACAGCAAGAATCCAACCGAGTAAATGGTATAGAGTTACGACAAATAACTGCAAGACCACCTCCTTTTGCAGATAGGTCTGGTTTAGACAAATAGTGATAGCCATTCGGTGTAAGAAGGTTTAGTCCAATGAAGTCATTATGTGTTTGCCAGGTCTCAGTAAGAAATAGCAAGTCCAAGTCGTTGTCCATGATTAGTTCATTTAGGTAGGGACATTTGGCCGAGATGGAGCGACAGTTCAACAAAGCAAGGTGGAGCTGTTTTTGTCCTGTGTTACCTGTTAAGTGGCCTGTTAGGGATAGCTTTTTAACGTGAACAAGTGATGAATATGCTCAGAATAGCCGAAGGTTTTGGCTGCTGAATGTTAAAGATCCTTCTTGCTGAGCAATGGATGTAATGCGGACGTCGGAGTATGCCAAGCGAGCGGCAGTGTTCATAAGTCTCGGAGTCGAGGCGTAGGTGCCTGTTTAGTGCCCTGAGTTCACTAGGCAGGTATCCAAGATTCATGTCGGAAAATTACCCAATGGCGATATAGAAAAACAGAACCACCACGGACGCCAGTACGTAGGACTTTTTCGTGATAGTATTAGCCATGAGAAAGCAGGAAACCAGCAGAGCCACGTTAGCCATACCACAACCAGCCCAACGTCAGTAAGCGACCAGTAAGAAGAGTGTTAACTCACCTCACAGCCCGACTAGTAGATGTGGAGTTGAGGGGTAGAGGGCTCGCAACAGCAGGTGGAATCGAGAGGGTTAGAGGTCTCACAGCAGCAGGACACCGGACACCGACTGGAGGTTTCCAGCAGTAGTGGCGCTACTGTTTCCAGATGACCATCAACCAAGCAGCAAGTTAATTCAGCAAGAGCAAGGCCAAACAGTAGTGGTAGTAGTAGTATAGTTGACATAAACACACAACCTGGCATGGGGCAGCAGCCAAACGCGCAACGCCTCCTGCAGGGCGGCTCTGTGCAGGGCGGTGTTTATGTGTAAATAAAAGTAGCAGGGTTCTTCACGGCCATCTGAAACGGCATCCACTATCTTACATGGCTAACGCTAGTACTGCAGGGAGTCGTCCAGTCCAGAGGACGCTGAGTGGCAGACGCAGCTTAAGCTTTTGCCACTTAAAATTAAATTTCAAGATATCAGCCTTTGTTTTGTTTAATTGTCATGTTGAGTGTTAATGTTACAGAGAATTGTAGTAAAAGTTACTCGTTCTTGGACACCCGTTTTCCTCCGCTGTCATCAAACGACTAGTCGACTCGACTTCGACTTTGTTGACAGATAAATCGATTGGAGAAATCTGAAATCGTGAATGCCCAAGTGTGTGAATATAACTGTCCCGCAGGGTGCAGTGTGGATTATAACAGTGTCCTGCAGGGGGTAGTGTTGTCTTGATGTTATTTTGTTACATATGTTGATGTTTGTTTTTGTTGTGTGTGTTGTTTACAGTTCTCCAAACATGTGGGTGAGTTCTACGCCACAGTTTATGCTCAGTACCTCATCAGGAAAGACTGGGTCCGCGGCTTCATCCTCAAACTGATCCACAATACTGTACGAACACACACACACACGTACACACAATGTATGTTCTTTAATGCTCTATCATCTATAACACGCTAGTGTACACAGTGTTTTATAATGTTGTGTACGTTTATGTTTATATCTGAGCCTGACTCTGTGTGTGTGTGTGTGTGTGTGTGTGTGTGTGTGTGTGTGTGTGTGTGTGTGTGTGTGTGTGTGTGTGTG
>JBBJLR010044078.1:0-12019 GCA_037577145.1 Brachypetersius gabonensis
TGTGTGTGTGTGTGTGTGTGTGTGTGTGTGTGTGTGTGTGTGTGTGTGTGTGTGTGTGTGTGTGTGTGTGTGGTAAGCAAGTGTGAATAAGCAAGAATGAGGACAATGAGTAAATGAGTCTGTGGTGACCCTATATCCAAAAACAGTAGTTAAGTAACTGCAAATATACAGCTTTGGAAAAAAGTGACAATCATTCCATGCCAGTGTCTGTTAAATTCCTATACAAGCACCTCATTCTGCCACGAGGTACTGGTAAGGTGATCACCTGAATCAAATCTTATTTAATGAGGAAAAGTATAAAAAACTGCTGTAATCAACACTCTCCTCTTGCAATGTGACCACTTGGATGGCAAAACACTACTAGAAGTTCATCAAAGATAATTATTGCCATTTTGTTTAAGAGTAAATGAGAGATTTGTTATCTTTGAATTATTCAACTTATTTTGATGTTTTGTCATTTACTTTAGAATTATGCTTCAAAGAACAACATATATTTTTAATTAATAAGGAGAAATATTGTCAGCATTATCTAAAAACTAGTACTGTTCAATATTTTAACCTATCAAAGATAAAACCTGAGAAACTGAACATTTTTGCAAGGGTCTCTTATTTCTTCTGGAGCTGTATTTACCTCTACAGTGTCTGACTGTTAAAAATTGACAACAGTACAATACGTCTGAACTGAAAAGCATTTTACAGGCTTTTTACATGGTCTCAAAGATGCCAAGAGACATGCGTGCTGTAACATTATGTCAAATAAGGAGAGAGGTGAATCTGACTGGATTTATGCTTACTTAGACAGCAGTGATGATGCAGAACTAAGTTCAAAATATATCTTTTAAATATATCTTTTTATCTTTTTATTTAACTGGATGTTTTACAGTCAGTGTAGCAGCTTTACTGAAACTTTACTGAAAGTTTCTGTTGCTAACTTTCTGTCCCGTTCATGTCCATTCTCCACTTAACTCCGATTTTCGGTGTTTCAATCTAAATTCATACATATTTATGGTCATCATCATCATCATGTAGGTCAAATCATGTAGGAATCAATCAAACATTACTTGTGTATGAGATGGTTTTAATAGCCTAGAATCCCATCTTGGGTTACATAAAATTTTTTCTCTGGTTTTATGAAAACAATGATTACAATTATTGTAATTCAGGAATCATCAAGTATATTCCAGATTGCTGGTGGGGTCTACAAGGATGTAAAAACAGACTGAACTTCCAAAGATGTCACACAATTGGGTCGGATGCTCTTTAGACTCTAATGAGTATGTTAGCTGAGGTGTGCATTCATTTTAAAAGATCATGTTTAATTTATTTCTTCAATTACTGTGCTATATAAGTGTTATTTAAGGATTCTCCTACGAAAATGTATTCTAAATACTGCCTATTAAAAATGTAACATGGACTGAATACAGATATACATACTGTATTACTGTAATACATTACTGTATTATTAATACGCATTCGCACTACTCAAATTCTGTTACATCCCAGCCCTGGCTGTTGCGGCTATACAACATTGTGTTGCTTATTCAGCGACTTGATCAGTAATCTGACTTGTGTGTGCATGCCATTTGCAGGATGCTAATTTACATACGTAAGCTTCCACCTTTTAGCTACATTAGCTTCAGATTTCAAACAGCGAACATCTATATTTGTGTGAAGAGAAAAGTGCACAGATTTCACAGAACTTTTACAGCTTGGAGGGGCTTTGTGCGTGTGTGTGTGTGTGTGTGTGTGTGTGTGTGTGTGTGTGTGTGTGTGTGTGTGTGTTTACACATCCAAATAAACCTGAGCAGCGCCCAGCCTGCAGCAGCAGCAGGGCCTGAGGCTTAGCCTGATCCCTCCGTTTCTTTGCGCCCATCTGGAACAAGGCAAGAGCCAGGGAGAGACGAAGGAGATAAGACTTGAGCGAGACAAATACTGCCAAAACTAAATGAAAAAAATAAATAAATAAATAAACAAGAGAATGAAAAGGGGGAGATGCGATAATGAGGCGGCTGAGAGAGGACAGTGAGGGAGAGCAAGGGTGAAAAACATGGGTAAACGAAAGAGAAACGAAAAAGAGAGTGTCCTTACCACTGATTAGATTGAGTGTGTGCGCGCGTGTGTGAGTGTGTGTGTGTGTGTGTGTGTGTGTGTGTGTGTGTGTGTGTGTGTGTGTGCTGCTGACGAGCCTGGGGGTAGAAAAGAAAGCTCTGATCATGGTTCTCCTCCGCTCAGCCTGTGATCAACATTAGAAGCACCTTTCTTTCTTCTCTTACTGCTATCTTTCCTCTGCTCTCCTTCTCACCTTCGCAGTCTCTTAACTCATAGACAGATGTGTAGTAACGTAATAAGACAGCAGTGTATAATATTTCTATTATCGTAGGCAAGGCAAGGCTTTTATCATAGGTGGGTAGAGTCCCCAAAATCTTCAAAAGCAGCTCGTCAAAAAACTACCAAAAGAGCCGATCAACTAACAGACCTATTATATAGCAGCAGAACATAACAAACACTGGTCAGCCACGACTTCGACGACTGCTTTAGATTAGTTTATTTTAGAAGAACTTCATTTCACCTTATTTTATACTTACCTTTTTATTTTATTGAGGAAACAGCTATCTGTGCAAAGTGGAGCTGTATGTTTGCAGCTGAATTTGTGTTTTAATTAATGTGATCCAAAAGTGTTAATTACTTGCACATATTATACATAATTAAAATGTGTTACATCAACGCTGTTGTTCCCAATATGACATGTAAAATGAAAGACAGCAATTGTGTTGAATCCTTAATCATTTTTGCGGTGATTCAGTAAAAACTCAAGGTTTTATTCAGTCTCTTTTTGATTCTGCCCAAAGTGTGCCGCAACACAAAACAGCAAAGATAATGTCACCTATAAAACTTGAAATTAAACACTGGAAAGGTATTAGTAACTAAATGTTAGAGAGTACACATTCATTTTCTCATGAAATGAGGAAAACCCTCAGGATGGGAAAAATCAAACTCAATATTTTGACCTCGTTTAACATCCCTGCAGTGCTGGTTTATGGTAATCTATAATACTTGCACTGTAGATGTCCTCCTGCCCTTGTATCTGTTAGGACAATACTTGTCATCTTCTCTCTACTCTCTACCAAACGATTAACAGAATCCCATGGATTTGAAGCTGACCAAGAGTATTTGAGTGTGAATTTACAATGAAAGGCTTTAAAATGAAGGCCTTTTATTATTATTAAAGTGGAGGAAAATATACAAGCTCTAAACGAAGCTCTAAACGAATTTTGGCATATGAGTGAATGAATAATCAACATTGCAGCCTTCCAACATCTCTTTTATTTAACTGTTTCTTCACTGTTCATGTGCAGTAATTGTCACAGCAATCAAAAATATGACCTAATATGCTGAGGAAAATGCTAAAGCAAGAACAATGATAACACTAAGTCCATCTATAAGCTGCCATTTAAGACAAGATACATACAAGCTCAGATTTTCTGACGATTTATGCTGCCTTGTTGAAAAATTCTACCATGCCAAATCCTGCCAGTGTCCCAGGGTAGCACAGATTTATGGGCGTGACACTGAATCCCAAAACTGTGGGATTCGCAGAAGGGCACGTTAGCACATCTCGATGGGTAGCATGTTTCAGCAGAACACTCGACTGGGTTAAAGTAACGTGGTACGATTTATAAGCGTAAGTTTTTTTAACTCGATAATTTTTCTGTGATCAATTGTTTGAAATTAACTAATTAATTCGAGCCCCGTAATAATATTATATGTCTATTTGCCGTATGTATCGGGAGTTAACACCAACCAAAGTCAAATTCTTTGTATTTGTAAGTATACTTGGCCAATAAAACTGATTCTGATTATATTATATTTGATCGCTTATGTAAGATATCCATATCCTTTTTTCTTCATCCAGAGACACCGACTTCCCTTTTCAGCGGCTTTGGATAAATATTTGCTTTCCAGAACATTGTTGTGCATTGGCTGCAAGCTCAAGCTCCTTGTATTTATAGGGCTCCTTCACTGTATCCTCCAAATGCACTGTAAGCTCAATGGTGTAAAACGACTGAGGCTGAAAATGACACAAAATCTGGTCTGAGGTTGGTTGATGCAATTTCAGCTGGGAAGCAGAGCCTCTGGCCTAACTCTGCCACCATCTTCCCATCTCATGCTACTCAGGCAGAGGGAACACCACTGGCTAAGATTCTTCATAGACATCATATGTAGCTTTGATGGTGAGGCACACTTCTTCTCATGCAGCTCTTTTCAGGAGATATTTATGTTCTATCCTCCCTCCCATCTCATCCATTACCCCTGACTTGCCTGAATGATGGGTTCTTCACATCTTGTTGCCTCCTCCTGCTAATGTATCTCCTGCACCATGAGCCTAAATCTCTGAGACAGAGAAGCCTTGTTCCAAGCAGGTGTGCTAGACCCAAGGCTCAGACCTCTCCTCCTTGACTGCACTCTACCCAACATGTGGTTTGAGCATGTTGAGAAGAGTTTTGTGGAGGTATTTGTATAGAAACCATTCGAGCAGTCAAGTGACTGCTGAGTTTTAACTAGCAATGTAAAAATGTCTTTGCTGGGGCAAGTGGGTAAAATGTATACATTAGATTTGTAGTTTCTTTAGGTCAATGGTCCAAACTACAAATAATTTTCTTTTTTGTTTATTTACCAAGAACGTCTTGCATTTCTATAATTATGGTTTCTCTACTGCTTTAGTTACATTAGTATGGCTTAATTCTGCTTTGCGATTAATGCATGGTCCTTGCCTGACCTAAGCTCAGTCCTTCGTCAGTCCTCTGCAGGGACTCTGTATTCTCACCTATGGCCACTTGACATTTCCACCATGTTGACATTTAAAGCCAGTGAGACACACACACCTAGGTCCACATGCTAAATACACTTTTCCTTCTTGTTTACCACTGATCAGGAGGCCACCTTAATAAGGACCATCTACATACTGACTATTCCCACATCCTGACAAGAAAACAGAGACAAATACTTTGGTAAATTCAGTGTTAAATACAGACTTGACACTTAACAGCATTATTTAGGAGGGAGGTGTTTTTAGGAGCGAGTGTTTGCTCGATTTAAAGGATGCTCAACTCATTTTGGCCAAATATTTTTATTTAATTTTGTCCATCAGTATCCCCCATGAGAAAAAAACTTTCATGGAAAGGACCCCCTGATTGCCATTGAATATTTAGCACACTGGATTCAGCTATGCAGAAAAAAAGAATCAACAGTGTCCTTTTAATCAATATCCAACTGTGGATAAGAGCTTAAACAGCAGGTTAACTATGCAGGCTCACTCGCCATCCTGATCAACCTCCATTATGGATACAACTCTGGAAAAACACACAAACACACACATGCTTCCACAGGTTAGGGCACAGAGAGCTTGATTGCAGGTGAAGGTTAGAACCAATCACAAAAGCTGATCACACATTGCCACCCTGTCGCTCCTCAGGCATTATAACCAATTATCTCAGTGTGAAATGCTTCACTTACTAAGCAGCTTATCACACTTACATGAAGTCAAAGTGACCTACAAACTTCAGACCACATCAAAGAGTACAAGTACATCTTAAGAGTATTTGATTGTTTTTGGCTTGAAATTGTAGATTTTAGGAAAATGTAATATAAAATTGTCAATTTCTGTGTACATCTGTACACTCCTGTACTGTAAAATGAACACAGAATGTCATTGTTAGTCTTCAGTTACAGCAGTGGTCTTCACCTGGTCCACTGTGCTGGTAGCCTAGTGGGTAAGGCATTCACCCTGAGATCAGGAAGTCGCGGGTCCCCACACACTACTCCCTGGGCGCTGTGTTTGTAGCTGTCCACTGCTTCACTTGGTGAATGGGTTAAATGCAGAGGAAGTATTTCATGCTGTTCACACTGTGTGCTGTGGTGTGTTCATGTATGACCAAATTGTCAATTTCACTGCTAGGATGATACACATTCCTCTACCATTACAAAAAGGTACTGACTTCAGCCTCAATATTAAAGCTGTGTGTACCTTGTGAATAGGTCATGACAAGAACAACTGACTTACAGTGAACTACTTCAAAGACAAATGGTCAGAATTATGAAATACTGGAATTTAAAAATTCAAATGTTGTTTGCCACAAGCATCTGTAGCTGATTTTATTTTCTATAATGTTGAAGTAAGTGTAGAGATTTCAGGGGAACGTCAAAAACATGAAAATGGGTTGAAAAAAAGGAAGTGCTCATGATCGGTTAAAAGCCCTATCAAACCATTCAGTGATGGCAGTTAAGCCCCAGAAATCAAGCTAATTAAGTACATTGTGTTTGCATTTGCATAAGGTTACCATTGGCAACAGAGTCAGGCTTTGGCACTGCAGCCCTGCCTTGCCATGCACAGTGCCTTCACACTGCCCTGAGAGAGGCTCTCACCGAGATCCGGTTGGCATGCACCGCTTTTAATGATCAAAATTTATTTTGTAGCTTTCATCTGGCACAGCAAGAAAGGGTGATAATGTGAGCAGGGCAATAAAAGTGATGAGAGGCATTTTACACACACATTTCCTTTAGAGCTTTTTACAACAGTGTAGAGAGCCTTTGGCACTTGGCATATGCCTGCTAGCACGTGCGCTTTGCTGTCTTTGTGTGATGTCTAAAGAGAGGAGGAAACATATGAAATGTGTTCAGTGGGAGTACCACTCAGGGTGCCAGCTGTCCAAAAAACATATTGGGTGTCTATGACATAAATCGAGATTATACAATCACAAATATATAAGATGAATGACATTTATATAAAAAACACCCTTGATTATCTAAATCACTTTTTCAGAAGTGAAACACATAGCAGTCATTGTGGAGAAGTATGGCATTTGTTGGCCTGTCCCTTTTCCTTTGTGCTCCGTTACCAGCACGCTTTATTTTCTTGTTTGATGTATTTCACCCGATTGACTTGCACTGCAATATTCTTTTACTCCTTTTACTTTACTGAAAGCTTTATCTTTGTTTGGTCTCCCTTCATGTTGCTAAGCCAAATTGTGCCTAATTTGGTAACACATTAAAAGAGAGCTAGAGAGCCAGAGAGCCTGGATAAAACACGATAGACCTTAAACAATTTCAGTTTACTAAACCACAACTAATTGTTCTAGGACAGGTGCGCCTTGTAAGATTTCACTAAGACTAATAAAAGTGCTCTGTCTCTTAAATGTGAACACAAACAAAGTCCAAACAAAGCTGTGTATTCTAGCATTAGGATTAGGGTTAAATTAAGGTTGGCGCTGAACTCCAACAGATTTAGCATCAGACAGTGATACCCTTGTTCTAGTATTAAATTACACTGAAGTGATGGTTTCTGCACCAGACAAAAAAGTCTTAAGCAATTTGATCAAAATGTTTATACCCAGCAAACCTTTCAGTGACCCTTCGTGTCTTGTCGAAAGAGACATTGTCATCATGGATGACACCACACTCATCAGGATAGAAGTGTTACATTATTTATAATGAAATTATATTATTTTTTTCTCATATCTCTGTAGACCAGTCCCACTGTTTTTTGCCTCATCATAAAGCCACTATGAATGGTTCACAGACATGCAATAAGAATTTTATGCACTGCAGCCTTGATACAATATTCCCTCTCTATGTAGATCTCCTGTGACACCATCAGTCACCCAAAGAAGAGTTGCACTTTTGTTTTACTCTAATTACAGTGGTTGAATGTGCATTTTAAATCACAATTCCCAACTCTGTTTGCTGATATCTTTAATCACAAATTTAAATGCAGATGGCACTTTAGTCACTGCTCCTACTGAAACACCAGCCAGTTGAGCAGATCTTTTCCACTTGATCCAAACTTGAGGTCAACTGAGCCTGCTTAGCATTTTTAGACATGCCACAGAACATGGTAGGGTATTACTTGCTTAATTGTATCATGCATCTGTCTGGAAGCATCTGCACTCATTATTTTCCCCAGTCATTACAAGCGCTGCTGCAGCACAGCATGAGCACATCACGTTAGTCAGGGTTTTTTCATACATTTTTGGTTGACAGTTTCAGATACTTGGACTGCTTGTAGTCTCAGATGGCTCATAGGGAATAAAAGATTGGTGTCCCTAGTGGACATATACCTCAGTCTGCTAAAGTGACGTGAGTACAAAGTACTCAAAATTCAACAGCCAATACAGCCTGTGCCAATATCTTTTTCATACTTCATTGCCTCATTCTTCAGAAGCACACCATATTTCTTGAAATTGTATCCATAGGGAGCTGATGCACATTTTAATTTCTCATGCCTGTGCCAACATTTTTTGCTAATCAAAACGTAATTTAAAATTTAAACCCTGTATCACTACCACACTTAGATGTTGCTACAGCATATTTTCCTCTGTTCCTCTGACATGGTTTGCTCTTTAAAATTTAATTTTATGTTTAAATCCTTGAATAACATTTCCCACATTCAAATGGTCCCCTTTCGCCTGATGCAACGATCAAATCATCTGAACAGTTTGCTAATTCTGCTACGACCTCACATACCACGCGTATACTTCTGTAGCAGTCATGTGCTAGGTGCATGTTGTGCTGGTTTTCTCTTTAAAGGGGACATATTATGCAAAACTTGCTTTAGTTATAATAGGTCTATAGGCTATACAAAATATGTTCATGAAGTTCTCTGCACAAAGTCACTCTCTCATAGCAATCTCACCAGCTTTATTCTTCACAGTTTCAGGCCCTTTCGAAATGAGCCGTTCGGACAGATGGCCCAGTATGACGTCAAACTGGGCCAATTTGCATAGAACCACCCCTCATCTGTCAAGACCCCACCCACTAGCCTGTTGCTTGTCACCCATTTCAGCGGCCATCCCAAATTTGAAAGCTCAAAAATAATAATTTTTGTTTGCGGTTGGACTCATTTCAAAGCTAAGACCCTGAAGTATCATGTGCCAAAGAAAAAAATCTATAAACTTGTGTTCAAACAGCAACACAGGATGAAATACTGGATTGTATATATGCTTGTGTTTTATGTGCTGAATTCAGGCGTGCCTGACCACTGCAGCGGCAAAAACTCGCTCCGCCCAGCTGGCCAATTCTCGCTCAAAACGCAATAAAACAACCTCAGCTAAGGCAAAGAAATTGAATGTTTTGTTCCTGTGAACGTAAACGGTATGGCTCCGCTGCGCCCCAACACCAGATTAGCTGAAGATCCAGCTATACACACATTTGAAACAATATTAAAATGGAAAGTATTTTACTGATTTTGCTTGCATGAAAACCTGTAACCATATTCGAATGATATCTCGATAACTGTCTAAGTGAAAGTAAGTTATCACATCCTCTAAAAGTTTAAAATGGACAGAAATGTGTATTTTTTCCACTTAGAAAACAGAAACCACCCATCTTATTGGATCAGGGTGCTCAAGCTTCTTCATATGACTGTTTTTAATAAACAACACAGCTATAACTGGAAAATATTTTCACATCACTTGATCACAAAATGGTCCTCTATCATCACCTATGTGTATACAGACCAACATTCAGGGCTCACTTTCTACACACAGGTGGTTTGTGGTACAGACGTTTTAATGCAGGTGTTTAAAAACAGCATGCAGGTTTTGACAGAATACTGATGAAGGGCAATAGAGCATACACACATTCACTCCCACACACCTCACAAGAACAGTAAATAGTACATTTACTCATACAGAGTTAATGTTACTCCTGGAGAGTTCAATTTGATTTCACTCTGCTGGAGTTAATTTGGTGCTGGTAATTTATACTAGAAGGTGGTGGAACTCCAGTGGAAAGTAGAAACACTAATTGTAACTGTCTTGTATTTGCTGTAGTACAATGTTTCACAACCCTGATCCAGGAGGCAGCCATGCTTTAACAACAAGCCTTACCTAAATTAAGGTAGGTGTGGAATAACAGGGAAAACACTATAAAGTGCAGGGCAGGGGGCCCTTCAGGACCGAGGACGATTTATATTCTTTTGAATATTAAAATAAACAAGATCTCTGCTAGTTGTACACGTCATCAATCAAAATATTTTGTCTTGCTTTACGTTATGCATCATATGCAGCAGCACGTCAACTCCAGCTGTTCATGCTTTCGTAATTATAATACTGTGAGGCATTTTACTGATACAATTGCTAGAAATGTGAAATCCACACTCTGTAATCAATGTATTTACGTGCATACAGTGCATAGTGATAAACAAAGGAATATGTTACTAGAATTCCCCTGGAGCTGAGTTATTTTCTACAACAATCTCCAATTCCATACATCAATACAACAGCATGAGTTTTGTGCATTATGGCTTGGTCTGCCTTTAACATGCTTGCACCAAAGGCTCTCAGAGCAAGGCCTAGAAGTACATACACATTCCATGCTATGATTGGCATTAATATTGTTTCATAAAACCTGATTAATATATAGTTAGTAGCAGGCTCTTAATAAAGAAACAGACAAATCAAGAGAACAACATAAAGGTGTTCAATGTCTTCAAGAAGCTTATACGGATATTTTGATTTGTGTCTTTTAAAATATGAATAGCAGGTACAAAATCAAATCCACATTATGTTTAAAACAGTTTATGATTATAACTCTGACAATGTAAAGGCCATGTAGGTCCCTTACCACAATCCAGTGGATTCAGAATGTATAGTGCTACAGGCATTCATGATGTAACCATCAAAACAGACAGCCAGAGGGGTGAAGCTTTAACACTCAAAAGTCAAAACATAAGTCACAATCAATATTTCATGCTGAAAGTGTTCAATCAAACTTTGATTGCAAACAGTTTCAGATCTTTCAGGTTCTTTCATGTTTTTACCAAACATGAAAGAAGCTAAAATCATGAAACTGTGAAACCATGAAAGTAGTGAGAAAATTCACTCATTTTCAATGATTCACAGAGAAACAGAGTCAGTCCACACAGATCCTGCTTCGACTGCTGCTGCTTTAGTGCCATTCCCTTCAGAAGCAGCTGTCAGGCGTTCAATAGACAGGTTTGGCATGTCTCTGCTGTCTTGAAAAATCTGCAATATCCGCCTGTCTCAGCAGTACAGACTGCTTGAGGTACAGTGAAAGTCATGTCAACCCAAACAACAATGTTCATCAGAGGCCTTCAGACAGCATGCGAAAGATATTGAGCAAATTTCATCTCACCATAGGATTGCTCTGTTTTTGCTAACAGTCAACTGTCTGTTTGTATGGTTCTGAGTAGAAATTCAAAGAAAGATTAGCTTTGTCTTTGTAAGATTAAGGGTAAATTAAAGAAGCTTCTAACATTTTTTGGAACCTTTCATACCATAACCATATAAGTTCCGTTTCTTATAACCTGGTTTGTGGGCCATACTTTTCCATTATACAGCAGCAAGGATACCTGTGGCGAGTGTAGCACAGACCTTTCCTTTTACAGGCCTAGCTACTTTAGACCAGCAACCACTAATGAGTTACTCACTCCTGGACTGAAGTGAAAGCTTCATTTTGCTTTCTGGAAACTACAAGCTCTCTCTTAAAAGTAGGACTGTAATTTTAAAAGACTGGAAGACTGTTCTATGCTAGATTTATATGTTGTTACCCCTGTTCAATTCACACAACTGGTGCATTTTCAGTTATAATTTTACACTTACAAAAGAGAAACAAACGCACATGATTCTCAAAAAAAAACAAAAAGAAAACAAATCTACCTCAGGCACTCTACCTGCCTTATTGGTCTCACGATCGATCTTGTTCATTGACTTCCAGAAGTTTACTGCACTACATAGATTTTTAAACAAAGGAATGTCTCCAACAAACTCATTCATTTTCTACAACAGGTGTCAATGCAACATTTCAGTACATGACAAGCAATGTGCAGTGCAGTAGCTGATTGCTGAGGGGTCAAAACAACATGCTAGAGTCATATTTGTGTGTGTGTGTGTCTGTCATATTTGTGTGTGTGCGTATGTGTCTAGGTCATATTTGTGTGTGTGTGTGTGTGTGTGTGTGTGTGTGTGTGTGTGTGTGTGTGTGTGTGTGTGTGTGTGTGTGT
>JBBJLR010044097.1:0-12018 GCA_037577145.1 Brachypetersius gabonensis
TGTGTGGGTGTGTGTGTGGTGTGTGTGTGTGTGTGTGTGTGTGTGTGTGTGTGTGTGTGTGTGTGTGTGTGTGTGTGATGGCCAGAAAGTGATGTTAGAGCAGGAATTAAGCAACCAGATTGTAATTGTGTAGAAAAAGAAATGGTAGTGCATGGACAGGGAAGAGCTGGACAGATGTTTTGCGGGGGCTTTTGTATATATATATGTGTCTGTGTGAGCGGGCGGGGGTCCAAAAAGTGATGTTAGA
This sequence comes from Brachypetersius gabonensis, assembly GCA_037577145.1. NCBI lineage: Eukaryota > Metazoa > Chordata > Actinopteri > Characiformes > Alestidae > Brachypetersius > Brachypetersius gabonensis. The sequence continues at coordinate 248 of JBBJLR010044097.1, forward strand.
GCTGAAGTAAAGCAACCTGATCATCACTGTGTATAAAATGAAATGGTAGTGGATGTGCAGTGGATAGGGAAAAGCTGGACAGATGTGTTTTGTGTGTGTGTGTGTGTGTGTGTGTTTGAGAGAGAGAGAGGGAGTGAGAGAGATGGTCAGAAAGTAATGTTAGAGCTGGAGTGAAGCAACTGGATTGTCATTGTTTAGAAAATGAAATGGTAATGCATGGGTAGTGGATAGTGAAGAGCTGGACAGATGTGTGTTTTGTGTGTGTGTGTGGGGGGGGGGTGTGGGGTGTGTGCGTGTGCAGATGTTAGGTAACTGTAGCATGAATCTTTTGTGTGTTATTGCAGGCACGTGCCTCCTTGTTCTCTGTATTGTTTCTTCTCCATAACAGGCACAGTTCAGATCAGCAGTGTTGCATCCAGGCCTGAAACCAAAACAAATCACTGGGGCGGGGGCAAACTTGACTCTAAATATGGCTTGAGTTGTGACCTAAGGGCAGCGATAGCTGCTCCACCTCCAGATTGGTTTAGTTCAGACTCTGATTGCTCAGGTTAGTCTAAGCATGGATATGGTAAGGTCTGATGTTAGTGCTCCATTGTGATCATGGAAATGGTGATGAAAAAGGGATGATGAGCATTGCAGCCTTGCTTGATGAAGATGTTGAGGGAGATGTAGATGAATATGTTAACGAAGATAATGAAATTATTGATGGCGAAGCTTTTGATGAAGATGCTGATAGATGTTGGCAAAGATGTTGATGGAGGGGTTGAACGAGATGTTGATGGAGATGTTAACAAAGATGATGATGATGATGTTGATGGAGATGTTGATAGAGATATTGATGAAGATTTTGATGAAGATGCTGATAAAGATGTTGACCTTAATCACACGCGTATGCTCATGTTGCTGCACATCATAGAAAGAAACCCCCTCACTACACACTGCTCTGGTTTATGTATATGTGTGTGTAAGAAAGAGAGAGCTTTCAGCTCACTACACACCACACTGGATTATGTGTGTGCGTGAGAGTTTTCAGTTGAGAGGAGAGATGAGGTAATGCCAAGGCAAGTGAGGAAGTGAGAGCCCTCTGCTGGCCAGCAGTGTACATTACACCGTGAAACAAGACAGTCTGTTCCTCACGTCCTCATCATTAGGCACTTTAGAAATATGAACCTACACTCACCATTTACTTTAACAAAAACAGTTACCTGTGTTTGATGCTAGTGTCTGACTACATGAATAGTTTTTATATGTGATTTGAGTGATAGGCATTCTTAGTGACACTAGTAGTGTGTGTTGTGCTGGTATCAGATATTGCATTGCTGGTGGGTTTTTGTACACGTCAGTGTTACTGCAAGATTGACAGCAGTCCATTACCCAAAAGTATCCAGGTTTGTGGTCAGTTATCCATAATTGTGCAGCTCTGTGGTCTGTTATCCATAATTGTCCAGCTATGTGGCCAGAAAACACTCTGGTCAGATAATTTAAGGTTGACTTTTCATGGCAGCAGATTGTACAGCTACAAGGTAGACCCGATGTTTCTAATAAAGAGGCCAATGGGTGCATCTCTATGTCGAATTAACCCTGGGTTCAACTTGATCTAGCCTTTTAGAGTACAAGCATGTATCTAATGCCTCTCTCTCTCTCTCTCTCTTTCTCACTCACACTCTCTCTTTCTCCGTAGTGTAAGGCTGCACTAGCTGATGGTACCACCCTCGCTCCAATGGCCCACCTGAAGGTTTGTGACGCTGAGTGAGAGGCCCGGCTCAGGCTCCTCACCATGGGCAGTGTTGGCAGCGGGGTGGCTGGTGAGCAGGAGTTCGCCATGAAAAGTGTGGGCACCCGCACCACCCTCCCTCGTGGGCCGCCGTTGTCCCGCCGAGGCCCCTCAGAGCGCAGCTTCAGTGCCGAACGTCTGCCCCCGCCACCCTCCACCTCTGAGGGGACGGGCTCCAGTGATGAGAGAGGAGGCAGCAGTATCACCACAGACCGCCCCCAGCTCACTGGCTGCGAGTCCACCACCATGTCCTCTAACCTGGAGAGGGTGCCCTCCATTGGCGAGCGGCTGGAGGCCAGCGGGGCTGCAAGGGGCCGGGACGGTCCCAGGTCTGTGGGGGTTGGGGGCGTGGAAGTGGTGAGGCATGCTGGAGAGAAGAACAGTGATGCCGTGGCCCCAATGAAGATCCGAGAGGGCAATGCTGCAAAGACAGACGGCCGCACACCCCCCAAAATTCTGCCCATGTCTGGGAAACTTGAACAAGTACGTGTAAGATGAGAAATTATATTCTTATTTGTAAACAGATGGGTCTACTATAACTGTATAGTATATAGTTAGACAGTTAATGCTTATCATTTGGATAATCACTCTATAGTCACTTAAAATGTTGACTGTTATTTGACTAATCAAATAATCAAACCAGGTGCCTCTTCTCAATCTGAACCTGTCAAAGCAAGGACATCATTCGAAGAACTAGTGGTGCATCTGCATGCAAACTGTCTGAATAACTGGCTGTTTCAAATGAATGGAGACTAACATGAAGACTAACATGTACAGGATCAGAAAACTGTATAGATCTTAGAGGAAACTAATCATGTTATAATAGAGATATAATGCCAAAAATATATAAAATATAATATAGTCAAAAATTAAACTCTCTAGTGAACTCTCTGAATAGTGAAAAACTCTTCTCTAATGCAACATTGTTCTGTCAGTTCTTTTACTTCAGCTGTGATAGAGTGATGGGGGCATCTCTTGAACCATTGGCCATTAATAGCTATTGCATCGCCAGGGATCAAACATGCAAACTCTTGTAGATAGCGATAGAGCTGACTCTTTGATAGCTGTACCACTCAGCAGAAAGAGTGCTTTTGTTTTTCAGAAAAGAGTGCAGTGATGTTCATAATCACCATCACTGGTGACTAATCAGCTTTTTGGACTAATTCCAAATGGAAGCAGGGAATGTAAACAGGTCAGCTGTTCCTACAGCAGGGTCAAAAATGAACATCTTCAAACCCAGTTTAAACACAATAGTTACTGTTTCATGGATATACAAATGGCCTTATTATCATTTGTATACAGCTGTATGCTTATGCTTGTACCTTATATGTGTATGTTTCAAAGTTTCCTAACTGCAGCTAACAATACAAGCTAGCTAAATAACTACAGTCATCACAATAAACTGAAATTCATGAAAAACCCCAGTCAGAGATATAAAAATGATTTTCTGGGATGGGGCTGTGTGAATCAGAGTTGAAAATGATGGAAAAGTTGATTATCTGATTTTAGCTGTTTTTATGAAGGCAGTTCCGTGTGTCATCGACTGTTTCTCCAAAATATATTTCAAATTAATTAATTTTTAGCAAACTGACACTTAATGTGACTGCTGGGAAGTTTGTAGGTCTCAAGCAATGTGATCTCAGCATAATGCTGGTTGGATAATTCAAACATATATATCTTGACCTGTAACATTTTCTTATTACGCTCATTTTCAGAACAATTCCGGACTTGTGCGGCCGTCTGCCTTCAAACCTGTAGTGCCAAAGAGCTTCCACTCCATGCAGAACCTGGTTGGACATGCTGGAGCTGGTGGGGCTGGGGGGCGGTCTGCTGGAGGTGGTGCAGGCTCAGACGCCCCCCAGTCTCTCACAGAGCAGGAGAGTCCGGAGAGGGAGCGGGCCGGAGGGAATGGAGGCCAAGGTGGGATGTCCGATTCAGGGAGGAACTCGCTCACCTCCCTGCCCACCTTTGCAGGCCCTGGCTCAGCTTATGGTCCCCCTTCAGCCCTGGGTCCCCTTAGTGCCTCCACCAGCCACATTAACAGACTGGGCACTGCGGCTGCCCCACTAGACAAACTGGAAAAGCCCAACTACCAGAACGGTCTGAGTGTTTCTGATAGCGGTCGCTCATCCTCGGGGAAGACCTCTCTGTCCTATCAGAGGTTCTGCCACATGGGAGACCCGCCTTCTGCTGTCCGCCCCTCCCCCTCCTCAGATGACATAATACAGGACCTGGAGGATCGACTGTGGGAGAAAGAGCAAGAGGTAAGCAAAATATTTAAAAATAAGGTTCTGTGCTTTACCATTGCTTTCAGTGGACATTTTACTCACATTTTTCATACCTTTTATACTTTATACTTATACTTTTTATATATAGAAAATTATTCTTTTACAAAGTGGTTTCTTGCAGAATCACACATTGAGAGGTTCTGTGGGGTACAAAAAGCTGTTCATCTCAGACATCACACCCAATAACACAGCAGAATTCTGCAGCCAGTAAGATGCCTCTGTGAATGGCCAATCTTAATTCAATTTTGAAGCTCGTTCTTAATAGCATATAGGCACCTTTTACCCAATTTCAAATAAATCAACCACAAGATGTTAGAGCAAGCTACAGCATGTTTTCCTCTGTTCCCCCGATATGTTTTGGTCAGTCATTATGGTTGTCTTTAAATCAAATGGTCTTCTTTCATCTGTTCTTCTTTCAGTCAACATGTCACTTACTGGACCAGTTCGCATATTTTGCTTGGACCCCACCGATCGCTGCGTATTCTCTCTTCTGTGACAGTCATATTACACACCACGGTGCAATACATCTAGATTTTATCGATGTACAGTCAGAGGCAGATATAGGGCTCTGCTGTCGCGGTGACAGCCTAGACATATTTCTGACTTGTTGCCATAGTCTTTATACCAGAGATATTATCAGACAAGACACAATAGAAATGACTGGACTTGTTTATGTGAAACATGGTTTTTATAGATATATGCATGCATAGTAGCCTTAACAACATAAATGGTATTTCTTTGTGCCATTTAAACCAAAAATAACAAATTATGAATATTATTTAGTTAGTGTGAACGTGATTGTTATGTTCACAGATAGGAATCCAATAACAGAATACAAGGAATTGAGGTTTAATTGAGAACAAAGTTGGCAACGGCAAGAAGTAATATCCGAAACGTAGCAAAGAGTCCAAAATCCATTAAATCCAATAAACAGGCAACAAGAACAAGTCCACAAGGCAAAGAGAAATCCAGAACAGGGTCATAGAAAACACAGCAGAAGAAAATACAGAACATTTTTGATAGACCACTCAGTGACTAGGCAGGCTAGTATTCACATGGAAGGATTTAGGTCTCTATATAAACTCCTAGGTCTAAAGCTCAGCCGATCCTGATCTTCTAATTAACAGCTTGTGTGAAAGAATTGTCTCAGTGCCAAGTGATACCGTAAAATATGAAAATAAAAAATAATAAAAGACAAAAAGGACATCAAAACACATACATTGTCAGGTTTCATGCAATGCATTTGAAGCTTTGGGTTTATAAGTCCCTTTACAATCAAACAGACAAAAGCTTGAACTTGTATATCTGGAAATAACTTCTCTTAGTGTGTTGCAAGTGGGCAAATGTGTTTGGAAGGACTGTTGGTTCTTTACAATAACATCATCTGTTCTATAAAAGACTATAAAATGCATGTTTTCAGTGACTAAGTGTTTGCTGTGGTGAAGCAAAAGTATGTCACTCTGTGATGAGACCGATGACCTCCGTCCCTTGGGCCAAGTGCTGGAATTGTAGTGTGTGATGAATGCTGACTATACAGACCGTGAATTGGAGAGAAAAAGTGATGGATTATGTTAAAAATTGAAATCTGTAACTAGATTGGTGTGACAAGTAGAAAGAAGTATATTTGCTACAGGCCAGAAGTTTAGATCCTGCTTGGATTTTAAAAATAAATGATACACTGCTCATTTAAAAATCAGAAGAAAACATTATAAACCCTTAAAGAAATGTAACTAATTGGTTATAAAGTGTAACAATAGAGATTGTAAGTGCAATTTAACGGATGTGAACATTTATGTACAAGTTTAATCAAAATACCCTCCTTTATCACAGCAGCACAGATTTGCTGCATCATTTCTGTCTCATTTGCTGAACGCTCATTTTAAACTTGTGGGTCTCCAGCTCATCCCTGCAGCTCAATGGGAGAAAGATCTGGAGACTGGGGAGAACAAGACAGTCTCAAAACCTTCTGCTTTGCTTTGGACTGGATATAAAATTGGCACAGGTTTTGTGACAGTTTTGAAGAATGCTTAGGATCATTATCCTGTTGAAAAACGAAATTATGTCCAATCATACATAAACCAGAATGAATTCTGCTGTTGAAGAATTGAGTGATGCTTTTCTTTTTTCTTAACCCAACACAAAGTGAGAGCCAGTGCCTTAAAGACAGACCTGATGTGTCTCTTCAAAACCAAAAGTTTGAGCCTTTGTGGCGAAATAATGCAGGCTATAAGATACTGAAAACTACGACATTGGTTACATTGGTTTTAGGGGTTTCTAATGGTTTCTTGTAATAACATTTTGAAAAAGCTGCACATCATTTATATTTTTAAAACTCTGAGGTTGAGCCGAAACCTCTGGCATGTCAGGACAAACCCTTATAACTTGACAGGAGAAGGGAATGCATTTTCTCTGTTAAAATAACAAGAAATACCTTTTCAAAAAGCAACAAAAAATATAAGATACAACGATCAATAGGCTGAAAAATGCACTTGAACAAAAGAATTCTCAGACACAACACATTCCATTACCACACAACCCCATTCTTTAATTATGTAATCCTGCTGGTAGGATATCGTTACGTAAACCATCCGCTCTCTTCCCTCCAAGGTCCTCCACATGCGCCGCAACCTGGACCAGAGCGAGGCGGCCATCGTGCAGGTGTTTGAGGAGAAGCAGCGGGTGTGGGAGCGCGAGATGGAGGAGCTGAGGCAGAACTACGCTGGGCGGCTGCAGCAGGTGACCCGGCGGGCGCAGCGCTCCCAGCAGGCCCTGCAGGTCCAGATCACCCGGCTGCAGCAGGACAAGAGCAGACTCCAGGAGGAGATCAGCGTCCTGCTGGCCCAGCGAGAGGAGCTGGAGAGAAAGTGCCTGGATTACCGCAAGGAGCAGGCTGACATCCTTCCCCGTCTGGAGGAAACCAAGTGGGAGGTGAGTGGCAGCAAGCATGGGGGGGCGGGGTTTGGGTGGTCCACATCAACTCGTAAGATCTGGAAATTGTCACGTCACCAAATCATAATGTGGCCGAAGGACCACTGCTGATCAGATATTAATTAGAGAGACTCTTTGTGCATGTGTGCGTATATCTGTGGGTATTTATGGTTTATGGTGTTTACTGTTTTAAATATAAAATGATTAGCCTATATTTAAGAATATGTTATGAATGTGAAATCTGTATAAAATTAATCATATCAAAATTATTATTATTATATTTATGTATAATTACATTACTGTGCAAAAGCACCTGCTTTTGTTTAAAAACTATTTAGATGAGCATTCATATTTCACATTAATGTCACTAAATACAATAAATAAAAGTAAAAGAAGAAAAATGCAAATAACATTATATAGGGAATAGTGGTTCAGTATATCAGTGAGTTCCTTGTGGAAGTCCAGTATTATCTCCATATTGATTCCATCAGTCCTTCATTAAATTAAATCAGGAGCTTCACAAATCCAAACAATGGCTGGAGGAACCGAGGAGGAATCTGGAACTGAACCTGTGTTCGTCTCAACAGCTTACACAAATATTTTTTACAAACAAAACTAATCTTTTTATTCTTCTTTTTATTGTTTTTATTGTTTTCTTATTCTAATGTTAACATGCTGAGTAAAAAGCTTTAAACAATTTGCACAGACCTTTACACAGTACAGTGTATTCATTCATACTGTTATAATTAATGGATTCGATTAATATCCAGATTTCAGAAGTAGAGAGTGCAAAGTGTTAATGCAAATAACTTGACAAAGAATTATGATAGTAGATAATTGCAGCGCAGCCCCACATTTCAGACTGTGATTTGTGCTGTGTTGTGTTTGGCAGGTTTGTCAGAAGGTGGGAGAGATCTCTCTGCTGAAGCAGCAGCTGAGGGACAGTCAGAGCGAGGTGACCCAGCGGGCAGGGGAGATGGTGGCCCTCAGGGGCCAGCTCAAAGAGCTCAACGTCCAGCTGAAGGAGAGGGAGGAGGTTATGCTCGGCCTGAAGGACTCGTACAACAACAAGAGCCGCGAGCTGGAGAGGTGTGAGGGCGAACTCAAGAAAACACTGGCAGAGGTACATTAGCACTTACAAACACACATAGACATGCAGAGAAGTTCACTATTTTCAAGCATTCTTCTGAAATTAAGGGTCTTGGTTTGGGACTCGTTCTCCTACTTTGTATCAGTAACAGCCTCTACTCACCTGGCAAGGCTTTACATTAGATGTTTGCTGTGAGGTTTGATTACAAAGGTCAACAAAAAAAACGAAACCATTTTTCATGCTGACTTCAGATCTGCTTTCAGTTTTTCAGTCACATCAACTTTTTGAATTATGAGTAATATTAGATTTGCAATAGACTTGCAGATCGACGCACACTGTGGTATAGATATAACGATGAGTGTCAGTCAGCTACCACTGTTTCTTCCAAAACGCAAAGCATATGATTATTATATGATCATTATACCAACAGTATAGAACTAGCTCCATCACAAACACTGTACCTGCGGGAAAAACAAAACACAGATCTGAAATCAGCATGAAAAACACCAAAGAACCCAAAGAAACTTATCTCTGATGATTTTGACCTGTTGACCTGTGTTATCTGTAAACACAAAATATTAGTGAGGTCAGGTACTGACTAGTCCTGAATCACAACCACCAATCCAACTCATCCCAACAGAGCTACATTCCTCCTGGAACATGGTGTCACTGCTCCACATCCCACTGCTGGAGAGACTTTTCACCCCTCAAGACACCCCCACATCTCAGTTTCTGCCTAAATACTGTCAGCATCTAAAGAGAAGAAAACTCCTAGTCAACTTGTGTATTTGTTAACACATTCTCTGTACTGAACAAACTTAAATATTTAATATTTTTATGTTAATTTTAATTCATATTTTCTGGTTTAAAAGAAAACACAAATATAAAACGTCCTCATTTTCTAATAACCATAATTGTGCAGGAGTTTGTAATCTATAGCGGATGTGGGTGTAGTATTGTTAGGTAAGTTAGTTGACTTTTTGAGTCAAGTCAAGTTTATATAATTATCCCATTATAATACAAAAAGCTCATTCGGTGTGATTTTGGGAATACAATATCAATAGTGTAATATCTTGGGTTTAATGAGTTAACTGTTATAGCAACAGGATTGGTTCAGCTTAAGGAGGGTTGGCCACACCCTTCATCTCCTAGCGGAGCAGTCTGTAGAAGCCGTAGCCAAGTGAGGTTGCCTAACATTTGTGCCTTGTTCCTAAATAAACCACATTAACTTTCCGCCAGGTTCCCGTCATTTATCAGAACCCACCGCAGAATATTACAAATAGGTCAGAAAGCATAAAAATAATAGGAAGTATAAAAGATAGAGTAGAAAATCAGTAAAATCTTTTATTTTTTTTTGGACTGGATATCTTGGCACAATACTGATGAACACTTGTGATCATTATTCTGTGGAAGAATGAAATTTTGTCCAGTGATACATGAACCAGGAGGTATTGTGTGATCTTGAATTGAATGATATGTTTCTTTTCATGCATAGAAAACCAATAAAAGAAGATACTAATCTAATCCCTGTCCCTCCTGGTCTGGCCTGGCAGGTGTCCATACTGCGGGACAAGCTGGTGGTGTTTGAGGCCGAGGTGCTGGGACTGAAGCGAGCTCTGGGTGAACTGAGCTACACCAGTGATCACTCAGTGGCCAGTATTTCCAGCAGCCTCAGCGGCAGCAGCAGCCTTCCCTGGGGTGGCCTTCACTCGCCCCGCACCCCCGAGGTCCTGACGCCTCTGTCCCCCCTCAGTCCTGTGGTGGACACCCTGCTGAGCCTGCAGAGCGATGAAGCCAAGGCGCAGCGGCAGGAGGCGGGAGAACTGCGACAGCAGCTGGAGCGGTTGCAGAACGAGCTGCGCCTGGAGCGGCAACAGCGCGAACGCCAGGCTCTGACCTTCGCCCAGGAGCGCCACACCTGGCAGGGTGAGAAGGAGCGTGTGCTGAAGTATCAGACCCAGCTGCAGCTCAGCTACGTGGAGACGCTGCAGAAGAACCAGGCTTTGGAGGAGCGCGTGGGGCAGCTTGGGGCCAAACTTACCAGTACTCCTGGCTCGCCGTCTCCGATTAGCCTGCCTGTCCCCGTCCCAGTCATGGTTACCCTAACTCCGGCCATGGACGACTCCAAGCCAGCCTCCCTCAACCAACTGACTCCGCCGTGGCCTGGACCAACTCGTCTGGAGAGAATCGAGTCCACTGAGATTTAGCGTGACCACGCATATCGACCCGATACACAGACAATCGACTTTTGTTCGACTTACATTGCTGAAAGTGGTCTGCTTCAAATAAGTATCACTTAATGTCCCAAATGTTCACAAAGGGGGCGCAACCGAAGAGACTTGTTAAGGGAACAAAAGACCATGCAGTTATAAATCAATGTGCTGGAAAGATGAAGGACTTGCTCAAACAGAGAGTCAAAGTCTTATGTCCCACACACACACACACAGTTATCTAAACTCAAGGGACTGAGGTCATCGATGAAACCAAGAGTTTGCAAATATGGGATCTTGTATCTAAGAGAGAAAAGGTTGCTTTAAGGTGTCCGCTATCAGCTCAGCGTGTTCCAATTTGGGGGAAAAGGCACAGGTGTGTTTTCAGCGATGTTTCAGGGATACTGGGGAACCTGGTTCTCCATCACTGCATTTGCAGTGACTAAAAATCGATCACAAGGGGTCAGCAAAGAATCTTTGGAGGGATCCCACTCGCAAAGCAGAAGTACTTGAAAAAAAAAAGTTTGGTTTGGGAAATGAGATGAGAGATGAAAAAAGTCAAACACTGATCTAAACTTGCTTTAATTTATACTGTAACTTGATTTTCTTCTGTAGCCCAGGATTAAGAGGGATGAACGTGATCAGACAGTTAGAAAGAGAGTCTACGTGACGGACGTTGCTCTCTCTACGAAAGAACTAAGGCAGACTTGCTGCTACGTGTCGTTCTGCTGTGTTACTGGGAGACTGGCTATGGCTATGGTGTTGATCACTATTTATGTAAACATGTTAATGTATCAAGAAACTCCGTGTGAATATTTTGAAAAGATGATAATTATTATTACAACATTGTTCTAATTATTGTGAGCCAATGAAGCAGACTCAGCATTGCTTTCCTTTATCAGACATGGTACACATAGGCCTACCATTTTATCTCTTATACGATCCAATGCAACAACCAATATCCATATCCATGTTCCTTTTGATGTTGTTGTAATTATGGTATTGTTTTAGAGCTCAAATGCTGTTTTTATACTCATTTTTATTGTTTGTATTTATGTTAGTGTAATGGCTTGACGAAAAGCATACCCAAGCAAAAATCGGAAATAAAGACACGAGTAAATCAGTCACAGGCGTCCTGACATGTTTTAAAGGATTTAAAGGGCTTTTGTCCCATAAACAGGCCCAATTCATTTTTAGACTGGTTTTATTGTTGTGGTTTAGACAGATATTAGTAAAGAAGCCCTGACTTCCTTGCATTGAGCCTCATTCAGAAAGCATCATACCTTCAGTGTCAATGGGTGAGACTGAAGTGAAAGTGACAATTCTGTCATACGTGAACACACCACACCACACAGTGTGAACAGCACGAAGTTCTCCTGCATTTACATTTACATTTACATTTACTGCATTTATCAGACGCTTTTATCCAAAGCGACTTCCATTCCCTACCTACAGGGGGCAGTCTCTCCCTGGAGCAACTT
>JBBJLR010044117.1:0-12016 GCA_037577145.1 Brachypetersius gabonensis
AATCAGAATCAGAATCAGAATCAGAATTAGAATCAGAATCAGAATCACGTTTATTGGCCAAGTATGTGAGCGAACACATACAAGGTATTTGATTCCGGTAGATGGTGTCTCTCAAGTACAACAGTGTAAAAACAAACAACAATATTAAAAGATGCAATGAACAATATACTGAGCAAATATAATATACAATAATCTACAATATGAATAGGTAATATGGGTTTATATTTATAAATATAAGATAAATGTTAACAAATGTTTATAAGTATTTTTGTACATGTATATGTTTACACTATTTATAAATATATGTATGAATATACCTATGTGTATATGTGTGTATAAATGAACAATGAAATATACAATATAATAAACAATCTAAATCTTATATACAGAAAATACAATGTTACAGAAGAATGTACCAGAGTGTACATGAAGTGCATTTGCAATGCCGCAGGTGTTTAAGTGAGACAGTAATGCTACCTATGGTAGTACTGTTTTTATTGTATGTAACTTATTGTCTATTTGTATCATTTTTGCTGTATGTTTCATTGCTGCACTGTGTTAAAAGTAGCACCATGTTGTATGGAAAGCTAATGTATAATTTAAAGTAAAGGAATACCTTATGTCCGGAATCCTCTAGGACTTTAGCTGCAGTAAGTCCCGCAATGCCTCCACCAATGATACCCACATTGTGAGGGGTCTTTGTAGGGGGAAGACCTTGGTCAATTATCTTGTGTAGGTCATCATAGTCCGGGTCTTGCAAGCATTCAAAAAGAGGATCATCCATATACCCGTGGACATTGAATACTATGACCACTATGATCACGACAGGTACTGAAAAGGATCAACAGAAATGACTTAATGGTTGTTTTCATGGAAGTATACTTCTATATAGGCCTGCTTATATCACTGTATATTTCGTTTAACGTATCTTTAAGATAAGAAAAGATAAGATGCCCGTTATTAGTCCCACAAGTCGGACATTTCCGTAGTTTCTGCCTTAAGCCAGCTGGCATGCTCTTTTGTCAATGTATAGTATAAAATCCTATACTGTATTCAAATAACCTGAATATTAAAACATTCTCCCAAGATTGTAAACTCAGCTTTACTGTTTGGTTTACTGAAAAGTACACAGATTTTGCTGCACCGCTAGGTTTTTGCTTAGAGTCCGAAAATACAGCAGGTACTCACACTACACCAAGCATTTCACCTGCATTAACAATGCATATGGTGTCTCTGTTGGTGAAGGGGGAAATTACCACTATCGCATGATGTCATTATGAACTAAATTTAAAAAAGGTGGGAAAGAAATGGTAAGCCAGTATTATTTAGCTCTGCTTATTAAATGTCTGAGACCATGTGTGTGAAGGGCATGTTTGTGTAAAAATGCTGGGAATCTATCTGCATTCCCTTCGTTCGGTGGGCCTGTCATTGTTACATTAAACAGGTACTAAGGATGTTAAAAGATTAAAATGTGTTCTATATTATTAAAATAACTTCTTTACATTATCATTAGTTAGAAAAACCTGAAATAAGACAAAATAACACACAAGGTACTAGACTATATATATATACATGTATATTTATATTTATATATATATATATATATATATATATATACACACACACATATATACATATATATACACTTTACAAGAGCCAGTAGCTGTTTTCATAGATGTATTGCCATATGTTAATTTACTCATGTGGAAGTTACTTTCGTCTAGTCCATAATGAAACTAGTCCTTCCAAGAAGGAGAGAGGCAGGGAGGGAAGGGAGGGTTGGTCTGGATGGAGGGGGCTGGTCTAAATAAAACATTTAAACAAAATAGTTATTTTCATCAGCCCGGATGTATTTTTTTGTTGTTGTTATTTAAGTTTTATTTACATTTCTTGCTCTTCTATTTGCTATTTTTCCGATTTTCTAATTGACTACTTTAGTCCCTTTTTTTGTTTTTTTTTGTTTTTTTAACTAGTTTTATCTACTTACAGAGGCGACAGATGGTCCACTTCTGAGACATGTTCGCTTGAGGGCAAAACCACATCCTCAGTCGTCGTCTCCAGGTCCCTCTCCGCTCTGAAGAAACAGAAACCTGGGGGGGAAAAGCCCACCTCCTTTCAAACTAGCCTGAGTGAACACTACTGCTCAAAGCAAAAAAAAAAAGGTCAAAGTATGTTCAATTTTTTGGAATAACACCATGGTAAGAAATGGTAGTTTCCTCTCTGTTTAGGTCATTTTTACAGCTCAGCTGTTTGTATGGGTATTGTTAAGCGAAAAAGTCAAATAATTTCCCCATTTAAGAAGAAGATCATTTCCTACCCGTTAAGGAGGTAAAACGATGACTTTGTACCGTTAATTTTAACAGTTTAGCTTTCAAAATGAACCGCAGTTCTGCAGGTTTTCCCTCCGCACAGCAACCTCATTCACTCCCTGCTGCATTAGCTCCGTAACTCTTACTCACCATTTATAAATCAGAGGCTAATCTGGTTCACACGTTTGTAGACGTGATGGATGAACAAAAATCTGAGGTGGAGATGATCGCTTGGAGCTTTTTTAATCATGTAAGAGCAAGAGTCTAAAGTGTGAAATGGCGCATGAACCGAATGGGGTCTCAGACTCAGAAGGGAATATTTTCCCACACCGACTCAAGGTTCAACCACACTGAACAAATTAGATTAGAGAGTTTTACCGTTCATTAACATACCTAGGCTAATTTCTGCCCCGATGAATCCTTTTACATGACTTTATCCTTTCTGATGTTTCCTTGCGCTGTCTACAGGTTTCAGTTACTAGGTGATAAAACTTGATAAAATGCTGGATTAAACAGTTCATACTTAAGAGTGAATATACATATATAAAAATATATCTCTATATATCTCTAATGTATAAAGAAATCATGAAATGAATAAGACCACTCACCACAGTCACTAAGGCGAGCTTTCTGTCTGGCTTTCTACCTGAAACTGAAAGTAGAGTTCCAAAGTGTGGTTTGGAATAATCGTTCTTTCGGGACAGCCTTCACAAAGGTATTTCATTCATTTGTTGCCAAAGATGATCAAAAGACCCATGACGGGTGTGTGACTGATTTTCCTTCTTTTTTCTTTCAAAGGCAACTCCTAAGAAATCTCACAGAACTTAAGCTGGTAAAACCAAACGGGCATATTCAAGATGAAAGCTGGCTGAAGAAACCTCGCACCCTTGAGAAAATGTCAGCCTTTGCAGACATTATGAAGAGAAACACTTCAACTTTAGAGACGATTCCGCAGACCTTTCCTTCCAACCGCTGTCAGACTCCACAACAAACACCTTGCGGATGACCACACTCACACACACTTACACACACACATCACATTCCGATACGCCATGACAATTTCTCCTATGCAAAATTTGACTCAGGTGCAATTCTTCTGATGCAACACGTGCAATGGTTTGGGTTCTATTACTACTAATTCTAAGGGTGAGTATACATTTATATACAAGTGTACGTTTTTACAATCAACATGCACATATTTTTATTTGATCCTAGTTTTATATCCCTAGATTGTAAAGTACACATTTGTATTTTTATTCTACTTTGTTTTATTCCATTGTTTTAATTTTTTTTTTTGCTGCTTTTTGTTTCTGTCCACTTTCAGGATGGATGGATGGAATGGATGAATATGAGTGGGAATGTGTTTGCTGTTTTTTTACGAATAACATCACCACCACCTTCACAGCTCTGCACAAATTCCCACAGAAACACTTCAAAATCTTGTGGAAACTCAAAAAAAGAAGAGGAGTAGCTGGTATAGCTGCAGAGGGGTGGAATTTGAATGCAACGTAAGTCCCTTTTGCTGTAATGGTCCGTCGATATAGTAAATTTTTAATAATTACTCTACTCTTACTCTTTTAATTAACCACCACCTTCATAGCTGTAATGTTTATGACAATGCAGTGCTATATAACAAATTCAAAAATAAAGACCCCAAACTATTTGCAAATATATCATTTTAAAAACAGACCATTTCTTCCACAAATATAACTAATTCCAGCATCTTCAGGTAAAAGTCATAGATGTTTGGAGATTTAACAGCAAAGTAGTTCAGTAAACATTACTTCCAAACATTTATGGGTTCCTCTCATGTGGTTGTTATAAAGAAGATGACGGATATTTTTTATTTTTTTTCTTCACATAGACGGTAACTTTCATTAGTGCGGAAAGGAAAACACTAGACAGGGATTAGGCTGGACATTTTGTGGAAGTTGTCTTACTCACCAGCAGAAGACAGCATCATTTTAAAACACGGTTAGTACAGACATTTCTTATCAGATGGTGTATGATATTTCTGTGGGGCAGAAAGTGACGGTTAAATATTTTACTAGCATGCTTCTGTAAAATGTGAATAGATACTCCAGTATAATCACTTTATTTGAACCTTTTTGTATTTCACAACCTTTTTATCCTGGACAGTTTATCTTTGTTTAAGCAACTCAGAAATGTACCTCTAGATACTGTTCAAAGTTGGGGTTTTTTTGTTTGTTTGTTTTTCAGCCAAATGCCCCATTTGTTATGTTTGTATTGTTATTAAATGCTGTTATTTAACCCTTCCAGAATGCCTCTTGAAACATTCTTTATGGTTGTTTTTGGGGTTTTCCCCAAGCTCGGAAAAGGAGGTGGAGTTTGACTCACAAAAAGAAGAAACCGAAACCTAAATGCTGTTCTTTTGTTCGGCAATCTGTGGTTTTTTCAAAGGATGTGCAGCTGTTAAAACAGCCTGCAGCACCCACGGGTTCCTTTCCACATATTTTGTTTTGAAACACGTTGTTTGTTTGTCCATAGGCAAAGTGATAAGGAAATAAAATGTTCACGTATCGCTGTAGGTGAAGTGATTAACTTCAAAACCCTCAAAGACCATTCTTCTATCTTACTATCATTTACTCGCCAGGTGTAACGCCGGTAATTTTCGGCATGTATTGTGCATGTATGCCTTCAATTCATTGTTAATAAAAGTAACGATGTATGGACAAAAGTATTGGGACAACCTTCTTTTTCCTGATTTGGGCTAGACCCCTTACGTCCCGTGGAGGGCAATCTAAATACTTTAGCACAAAAACTTTGTAGACACAATTTGAGGAAGACCCTCTTTTCTTCCCCAGTGCACAAAGCAAACGCCATAAAGACATGACTGGACGAGTTCGGTGTGGAAGAGCTTGAGTGGCCGGTCACAGACAGAGATTACGAGCCTGGGCTTCTCGTCCAACATCAGTGCCTGGCCGCATAAACTACAGAATGAATGTGCACAAATTTCCACAGAAACACTTCAAAATCTTGTGGAAACTCTTCCAAGAAGAGTGGTAGCTGATATAGCTGCAGAGGGGTGGCAGAATAACAGGTACAACATAGTGCCTGACAGTATACCAGCTCAAAACAAACTTTTTCCCTTTTCCTATCTTCACTTGTTTTCTGTATCAGGTGAACATGGTGACCAAAATCTCAAAAGGCTTTTCACTTGAGAACATGTGTCTGAGGTAGCAGCACCATAAAACATCAAAACATCAAAACAAAGTGCTGAAGCAACATTTCAGTTGCAGCTTTAAGTTGTGAGCCAAGAATACTAGCTGGTCCACAGTCTCTGGCTTCAGCACAGACCTGTGGCTAGTGACTATGCTTGTGCTAAAGGCACGGAGAACTTGTGGCTGGAATGCAGATATTTCTTAGCCAAATTGGACAACTTTGGAAAATTAATTTCATGCAGTTTTGCTGTCAGTCTCCATGGTCTGCAGGTAGCTCTTTAGCTCAAAGTCAATGAGGTCTCTGTTGGAGAGGGGAGGTACTTGCTGTGTTGCTTTCTTTTTGAAGTAACTACCTAAACCTTTGTGCTTCTTCTTAGCTGGCACTGCTGGATCAGCTACTGCTTCCTCTGTTTCCGACTGAGTAGCAACAGGACTCTCTGCATTTTGATTCACCACCATTTCTTCAATCTCAGCTGCAGCCTTTGATGTGATAAACTCAACCTTCTCCTCCTTGATGTACTTTGTTCTGAATCAAGGGTCTACAAAAGATGCCATGTCAAGAAGGTCTTCAGTGTCTGGATCAGCGTATTTCTCACTCAAGCACTCTAGGATTTTGTCTTTTATGTTTTAAGTAAGTTGAGTGTCATCCTGTTTCGTTAAACAGATGGAGCACAGGCTTTAAGACACGCCTACGTAATCTTCTTCCGATAGGGCATCAGAAAACTCAGGCAGAGGTCTCAGGGCTTTACTGATTCGAGGACGTCCATGTCCTGCCACGTTGGTATCAAATGCCTGGTCTTCTTGTCTTCTCTCAGAACCTGGGAAATGGCTTTCCCTTGCTCAATTACCCTGTCAATCATTTTTTTTGCCTTGAGCCCCACCTGTTTACTGTTTCAGTTATTAATTGATGGACAGGCAAACCCAGTTCTCCTTGAGCAACAGCCAGCTCTCGCCTTCTCTTCCGTAAACCTTCTTACACACGCCAGCTAGATCCACCTGTGCTAGTTTCATACCTTTTTCTGTGAGAAAATAAAGAGAGAGAGAGAGAGAAAATGCTTGATTTATTTCAAGAAAAAATATTATGATTCAACAAGAGACTTATTATAAGGGACCTCTAGAATAGCTGCTATAACAAATTTAAAAATGTAAAAAAAATAGTGGTTTACTTTTTTTAAACTAGATTAATCTCACTGTAAACTTGGAATTAATCTAGTTTAATCTAAATTAAAATGGCTCATTTGAATTCTGCCGAAGGCATTCAGAATATGTGTGCTACCCAAATAATGACTAAAAATAATAAGAAAAATAATAATGACCCAAATAATAAGAACGGGTTTCTCAACTCCTACAGTAAACTAATTCCGCATTGCTCAAGGTGCAAACAACCTTGGTCTTATCGAGGTTTTAATTGGGAAGCTTCTTAAAAATACATTTTCCCTGAAGCAAATCCGGCGGCTTCATAATTGCATCCATGTTGCACGTCACGTTTGATGTGGTAATTTCACAGCATGTGCGTGGTTAGGTCTAAAAAAATGATCCCAAGCCACCCTAAATATATAGTCATTATTCTTCTATTTTTAAATTGTATATCCAAACATTTCATACAAGATATCACTGAGCGCAGATACGCACTTTACAAATAGAAACATGAATTGAAATGAAAAATAATAAGTCTAGCTATCATTATAGAATTAAAATGATGTCCTGGCTGTTAAACCTGCTGTAGGTAGCAGGCGGGCATTAGGACCCAGACGTCTTTGCAAATGTGCGCTGTAATAGCACGTGTTATGTTTAACCATCTTCGAGATTTCTTGTCGTAGGGAATTGCATTTGCGAAAAATGCCGTTAAGGAAGTTTGTACGGGATTTTTGGGCTTACAAGCGCTCTGGGATGATATAGATGTGTGAGCTGAGGTTTGCCGCATTTTTTGTCTTTGGCCATATTCTTTTGGATGCTTGGATTTGAGATGGCAGAAAAGGTTTGACGCGTTTCCACCACAAAACAGTGCTCTTGCATACCTTGCAAATCACGTTCGTCTCATTCGTATCACTTTTCCTATACCCAAACCAATTCCACACCACAGACGATGCACCTTTTTTTCACTATCGGTTGACAAATTTTTACCGGTTACTCTTGTTTACCGGTATATCGCCCACCCCTACCTGGGAGTCATCCCGCTGCCTGAAAATATACCATCCGTCACGAAGTGCTGTGTTCTATGGCAAGACCAGTCAAACAGGCACAAATGGGAGGTTTCTTCATAGGATTCAGCAGTGGGTTCCTGCAGTGGGTTCCCTTATTCCGAGATTAAGAATAGGTCACAGTAGCCAACCATCACCTCAACATTATAGGAAAGCACAATACTGGTCAGTGCTCGTCATGCAACCAAACAGAAACGGTGGAACATGTTTTATTGGACTGTCCAGCTTACAATGCTGAGAGGGAAATCCTGCTAGAAGCTGTTAAATCACTAGAACTTACTGGTACAACATTAGACAGTTTACTCTCTTTCAGTAAAACCAGCAGCATGGAAAGAAAATTTAGAGAACAGTGGTATATTATTAGAGGTCCAAGCACGGGTCAAAACGTGTTGGGTAGGAAAAGCCGTAAGGTGCACAGCCTTGCAATTTGGCACATGCAGTCTCCCAACCGCTACTCACCCACACCATTGCGCCAATAGGTGGCACTCTAACAAGCACTTTTACGTTGAGTCTCAGCAAATTTGAATCGTAGGTTCGATTTTCATAATTCTTGTTGCATATTAATCCTTGGCATCAGCCGAATCAAATGAGACCATGCCCACTCATTTCTGCCTAAGTAGATTTTTTTTGCTAATTTGCGAACTAGTTCCTGGTTTTTCAACACATCTGCACAATTGTGGTGTTGTTGGAATCGCAAGACACTAATCAAACATGTGCAAATTTACAACCGGCATGGCCGCCATATGCAACTTAAATTTGTCAGTTTTTGCATGACCTAAAATGCAATTACTCATAAGCCCTTGGACCAATGCTTACCAAACTTCGGAAACCTATGCAAAGCGTAACTCAACAGCAGTATGTCAATTTGTATCCATATTTAACACTTGGTGGCGCTGTGACAAGTCACAAAGCACTCATAGGTAATCCCTGGCTGTGTGGCCAATGAGGTCAAAATTTTGCATTCCACACCAGAAGACATTGCTCTAGCACATTCTCGACTTTAACGTATCATGAAACACATGGTCGATATCAGCCAAAGGAGCACCAAAAATTTAGAAGTGGCAAAAATCACGCTTATCCCAGGCTGACGATTCTCAAACTTGGTATTTTGTTAACATACAAGCTTCAATGATGCAGTTCAAATTTTGTCCAGTTTGCCCAGTGGGGGGCGCTATTGCACACATTCAAACATGACAATAGTTTTTCGAACACAAATCATGACACGTGAGACATAGAACTAAAACAATGGACTTGCTCACACCCCTGATGGATGTCAACTTTAAAATGTTTTACATAACTTTCTTTCTTTGTGCTCAATTTGCATTGTTAGAAAATTGTACATTTACAAACTTTGCCTATCTTCACAATTCGTAGAATTTACATTATTGACAGCTCTTTGGTCTTGGCCATAGTGGAGTTTGGAGTGCGACTGTTTGAGGTTGTGGACAGGTGTCTTTTATACTGATAATGAGTTCAAACAGGTTCCATTAATACAGGCAACAAGTGGAGGACAGAGGAGCCTCTTACAGAAGAAGTTACAGGTCTGTGAGAGCCAGAAATCGTGCTTGTTTGTAGGCGACCAAATACTTATTTTCCACCATAAATTGCAAATCAATTCTTTAAAAATCAAAGATTCAAAGATTTTCTGGATTTTTATTTCTCATTTTATCTCTCATAATTGAGGTATACCTATGATAAAAAATCACAGGCCTTTGTAATCTTTTTAAGTGAGTGAACTTGCACAATTGGTGTCTGACTAAATACTTTGTTGCCCCACTGTATCTCTCACACCTTATTTGGCATTTCTCCCATAACTGCAAATTCTACCTTTCACACACCTTTGCATTCCTCCATATGTTCATTGTGGCACATATACTTGTGTTATTAACACCCCCACAAACACACACACCAATCCTTTTGCCAGTCACATAACACACTCACTATATACAAAACTTACACTGAGAAAATGCGTGTGGTTTTCATACAAACACATACAATTTAGACAATTACAATAATAAAACACCTTACTTAGTTAAATGTAGACACTGGGTCACAGATTACACAACGCTGGCCCTATGATGACAATACCAGTATCAGTGCACTGGATACAACAAACATGTTATACTTCGAAACCAAACAATATGCAATAAGTACAAAACAGTGCAGCACACTGAGAAAGCATACTGTTGAGTGTGTGTTCAATGCCTTCTTCACAAGTGTGGATTTTCATAGCTAAATTTCAAATACAACTGCATGGGTGCCACATGCAAATTAAAACGATATCATTAACTTCACAGAAATAACCCAGGGCTCGCAAAATTTAAAAATCCCTTGTAGCCCTTCGGGCATGCACTCTTCAGTTTTTGGTAGCCCAAAATAAATATGAGTAGCCCGAATATAAAAGAGATTATTTTTAATGTATAATATTGTAAAGGAAACAAAACATCAATCAAAAAATTGTTAAAACACAAACAACAACTGTATAAAATTACAATCATCAACTAAAATATTTGGTTCTAATTGAAAAGAAACAAAATCACTATTAATAAGGTGATTGGGACGGGACTGGAAAAAATGTAAGGTGGAGTGGGCGGGACCGGGAATCGTAATAACACTATGATAACTTTATACAGAAATATACTTTTTAAATAAATAAACTGATTTTGTACTCAGTACTAGCTGTCCTGTCTCTCTATGCTCTCCTCCTGTTTGCTGTGTGTAGCCGGTTTAGTGAATGGTGTGCTCTACGCACCCCTAACAGTAGGTGGCGATAGTCCCAACCACCAATAATGTAAGAGAAGAAGCTTCTTCAAACATGATACAAGCATGTGTCACATATACCTTTTAAGGCATTTAACTGTTTTAAAAAATCTACACTGCCTTTATACATTGACCCTATAATGATGACATAGTGATGAGGTGGTCTTAACCAAATACATTAAAATGCTTTATAATAAAAAGGCAGATACAACTATGCAAATACACATACAATATATGCACCTTGAACGAATAATATCACTGCTGTAATACATCAACAATTGTTATCAACATATTAACTACAGTTATCCAATCTTACAATTACAGCCACCCCTTCTGAACCACTGTAATGTGACCATCACTGTAAATGAGTGGGACAGCACTACACTAATAAAATGCAAAATGCCAAAAAAAAAACCATAATCACGCTTGACACAATATCATCTCCCTTTAAACATGCATTAACATGGTACCTCATATCAACTAAGTTTTGTGAATACATGCAATACACTACTACACAAACCTCTATAAAACTGTTTTACTACTGTGCCTATTTTTCTGAACTACTAACTCTTTTGCACAAATGTAGTCCCATCAAACTCCCAACAGGCTTCTTGTCACTAATGATCAAACGCATGTGTGAATGTGCGAACAGCCTGCCTGCCATATGCACATTAAAGTTGCATACACTGAGCTAAAGCGCAATATCTCATCAACCCTCAGTTCTATTGCCACCAAACGTCATACAAACATGTTTGATGAAGCTTTAAGAAGCTCATTCAAGACACGTCAAAATCAGCCCATGAATAGCACTACGGCACATGAAGTGTCTCTGCCTTGACATTATCTTAGGGTGGTGGCGGCCTAGTGGGTAGGATACTTGCCTCCGGACCAAAAGGTCACAGGTTCGAATCCTACCTCAGCACACCACCACTGGGTCCCTTAACCCTAAGTTGCTCCAGGGAGACTGTCCCCTGTAGTTAGAGAATGGAAGTCGCTTTGGATAAAAGCGTCTGATAAATGCCATAAATGTAAATCTTCAAACCGCTCATACATTTGAAGTCTCCGCTCTAAGATTACGTCCAGCGATGACCCAGTCAGTCACATAATCAAACCTTAGCATAGAAAACAATGCCACAATGTGCAAATTCATCCTGTGTCACCAAACTCTGTGTTCTCCTTGAAGAACCATCCTCAGTGGTGGTGCTCTGGCACAAGTTCAGAAATGTGTATGTTTTTGATCCTACAACAACACGTGCAAAGTGTCGTGAACGTCAGACAATAGGAGGTGCTACAACAGGATATTTGTATACAAAGGACTGGGCACAAACAGCTTGGACCCCGCTCATCTTATAAAAACTATATTATTTATAATAATAATAATAATAATAATTATAATAATGATGATGATGATGATGATAATTATAATGATAATGATAATAAAGATGATAATAATAATAATAATAATAATAATAACAACAACAACAACCATCCATCCATTATCTACCCCTTATTCCTGCATTCAGGGTCGGGGGGGGGGGGGGGGGGGGGGGCCCCCCACCCCCCA
>JBBJLR010044126.1:0-12016 GCA_037577145.1 Brachypetersius gabonensis
TCCTGTAGTTCCCTTGTAGACCCACTAGGGGTCCCCTGTGTTCCCGTCTGTCCCGTCTGTGTGTTTAGTCACGTGTTGTCTAATTATCCCCGTCACCTGTTTCCTGTTTGCGTTCTCCTGTTCAGTGTTCTGATTGGTTTGGTCTCGTTCTCCCCCTGTATTTAGTCCCTGTGCAGACACGGCGACATTGAAGCTCACACCCCCCCAGGTATGCTCCTGATTTCCATGTTCCTGTCCTGTCCTCCGGTAGAGTGTGTTTTCTGTTCTCCCTGTTTTCAGCCATTGTGCTGTGTTTTGTTTTTCACTGTTTATAAATAAACCCTATTTTCCCTCACCATGACCTCTCCCACTGGTTCCCTGCTGTTCCACGGCATGTGCACGGAGCAAACCGTGACAGAGTGGCATTCACTTGCATGCCCCGCTTGGCAAAGCAAAGGTGTCTGGCACACCAACAGCTAAGGACACTATTCAACAGGTGTATTTCAACACGAACATTTGCAATATCTAACTTAAAGCATGAAAATAAAATAAATAAAACAAAACAAAACACATAAAATAAAACAAAACATAAAATTAATTTAACACTTCAACGGGTGCATTTCAGCACTCAAGGAGCCTACTTCTTAAATGATGTAATTAGAATATTCTTTTACACACGATCCTCAAAAAGTGCTTGTGTGAAAAAACTGCCTTGATTGCTGTATCGAGGAAGTTGTGGTAGTGTTGAGTTGGAATGGGCCAAAGGGTGAAAAAGGGCAAGGTGTGGAATGTGTTCTTTAGCTCCTGCGTCTCCGTTGAAAGCCTTTTTTAAGTCTGTCCTGTCAATGTCCCTTGAGTTTAGCCCTGACAAAGGGTAGAGCAGAATAATGAAAAGTAAGCCAGAATCAACATCACAGCAGCACATTTTCTTATGTCCAACACTATTAATTACATTTGGCATTTAGCAAGCGCTCTCATCCAGAGCAACATACATCGATGTTTGGACAACTGTTCTTTATACACACAAACCTAGACTTAAATCAACCATGTTGCTTCTCACTGAGCTAAGAACCTTTACAAACCTTTACAAAAATTAGTATGCCCATAAATATAATGGGTAACTGCCTATTTTGTTTAATTAATTGCTTCTTTGCTAGGTACTAGTTTAAAGTGTTTAATTGCTTCCCTAGAATTTACTTTAAGTAAATTTAATAAACGTTATTAACTTTATAAAATTACTTTATTAACATTTATAATAATAATAATACATTTAATTTAAAGACACCATACAATAAAACAAGTGCAACAAACAGTAAAAATAATTACAAGAAAGTTTTTACACCATATAGACATTTCAGAAATACCCATGTACATGTGGACATGATGTTGAGTGACGTTCCTTGGAAAGACCACTCTTAAGGTTTTCTTCTTGGGGTGATACACCTTGCAGCACTCGCGACACTGGAGCCACTGCCATGAATATTGAGCTTCGGAGTTTTGGCTTC
This sequence comes from Brachypetersius gabonensis, assembly GCA_037577145.1. Classification (NCBI taxonomy): domain Eukaryota; kingdom Metazoa; phylum Chordata; class Actinopteri; order Characiformes; family Alestidae; genus Brachypetersius; species Brachypetersius gabonensis. The sequence goes on from JBBJLR010044126.1 coordinate 1,485, forward strand.
TTTATCTATTTAAGCGATGGGTTAACTGGGTATATTATAATCCCAGGCTAAACTATTGAGGCCAAGGCTAAGGGAGCACACCCCGAAAGAAAAGCAATATGCTGGAGGTGTGCATTAGACGGGCCTAAATAGAGTAAGGACCCGGCAGCCCCCTGCAACCCTGATGGGGACTGGTTGTTCACCCATGCCATCAGGACGACCTCATCAAGGTGACAGTTGAGGATAGCTCACCCCCTACAGCACTTTAAACTTTGCTCGCGCAGGTATCCACTTCTCGCCATGGTGAATACTACCTGGATCTACACCCGGTTGAAGTCTGTCGGCGATGGGGTCTCTGGTGATGGGAGCACGTATGAAATGGACTGGAAGCTGCTAGTCAGAGCCCCACACAACAGCGGCACAGGGCACAGGGCACAGGGCGTTCCAAACACTGGCACTTGATTGATTTCATTATAGTGAGACGTTGTGACATCAGAGACGTGTATATAACTCGTGCCATGAGAGGAGCAGAATGCTGGACAGACTGCCGCATGATAATGGCCAAAGTCCACATGGAAGTGCGTCCCCCTTTACGGAAGTGCGGCTCCAATGGGAGGCAGCTAGACTGTGCCTGTCTGGAGAACAGCAAGAGTATCGTCGCTCCCTGGCTGAGAAACTAGGGGAGCTAGAACTCTCCTTGACTCATGATCTGATGATTTTGAATTTTGACTTTTTTTGTTACTATATGATTATGATTATATTATAATTTGCCAGGGGTATGAATAATTTAGAGCTTGACTGTATATATAATACCTGTTAATACATACATGTCTTGATGTCATTTTCTATTAGTAATAATGTGCTGGTTGTTACAAATTTAGGGAATTTCTATCCTTGAAAACCCATAATTGTGCAGCTTTGCTGTCAGATTTGGTAGAAGACGCTTGGTACTCCAGCAAGCATATCTCAGTATGGTAGGATTGTGTTGTGATCTTCAGCAAGAGCTTAGACCAACACATTAAAACAGCTGTACAAACATTAAACAAAGCATGGGATCACAAGTATTAGCACAGTGGTGACTTATTTAGTTGAGTTATTCAGATAAATCTGAGGAAACTGCAAATGGTTTAACCACATGCCGTGTTCAAGATCACTGTGTACTTTATTGATGAACATCTTTATCACTTGTCAAACACGTCTTTGTCAATAAAATACTACTTGTATGACAGATTTTTAAGGACATAACCACACAAACATTTCTTGGCTGTGCAGTGAAATTACAGACTTCGTTTTTTTACTCATGTTTTACAAGAGATACCATCTTATCTCTTGTTGCGATGGTTGAAGTAATCACAAAATAATCAATATTCAAACAATTGACAGTTTTTAATTCATAGTTTCTCACATACTCTATAACCAAAATAATGTTTGTTTCTATTATTCATTTAGCTACACTGATTTTTGTAATCACATATTAGAGCAAAATGTTTATGCTGTACAGGCCTATCAAGTGGTAGATTTTCAGACTGAAACTAAATGGTTGCATATGTTGTTCTATATTCACATACTGTTACGTGCCCGAGCACATAGTGTTATTTTTCTTCTTCTTTTTCTCTCTGTCACTTTGATTCTTCTTAGAGTCCCGGAACAGAGAGCTGATAGGTCGCTACGCTTGCCACTCCAGGCTGATTGGAGGATCGCGATCAGAGTACGTGATTGAAGAGGCAAGCAGGAAGACCCGCCTTCTTGTGTTTGAAAGAGGCCGGGAACAGCCGAAGAGGAGAGGCGTGTGTGTTGGGAAAGAGTGTTTTGGAGTTGTGTGTTTTGTTTGGAGAGTTTTGTGAACTTTGTTGAAGAGCTGACTTGTTGGTGATACTTGTTGGTAGTAGAGATTTGTATCTCTTTGCCTTGGATACTACTTTGTTTTGTTTATACTTTGAATTTTTGGTTTATAAAGCACTGTTGGACTTCGGGCAGACACCACTTTGTTTTTTTTTTTGTTCTTTTGTTGCTTTCATTTCTTTGGTGTTGTCTGTTGTCCTTTGCTAGCTTGTGTTGCTTATAGTGTCTTTGTTAAACACTGTGTAAATATTTGTACATATATTTGTTTCTCTGTTGCTGTGAATAGTGGGCGTTATACATTTGTAAATATTGATATAAAAGCTTGTAAATACGATCCCCTTGTCTTTGCGACTTGCTTCTTTTTCCTTCTAAAGTCTCGAGCTGGTGTTGCACACTTCAAACCTAACAGAACCCCGAGCCAAAAAGCCCGGCATGTAAAACATACAAAGACTGGGGTAAAAAAAACAAGGATTTTAGTGTGTCCAGTACATAAAAATGGACTCAGTGTGATAGTGACCACTATAGAACTAAATAAATTTGACTAAAATTAAGCATATGCCAATATTTATTACTCATGTATCAGCACACAGGGGAGCTCACTGCTGTATGTGTAAATTAGATTAAATTAGCCCTTGGGTTTTGAATAATGGATCAGAGTATAGAATGTAAGCATACTTTCACACGGTCCATTTCTTTAGACGTGTGAGGGAACTACATCAAATACTTAGACAAAGACTTTCCAGTGTAAAAAGTGCTATACCAGTACATAAGCAAGGAACATAAAACATGCACACCATAAACCCAAAAGCCTGCTGCTTCTGAAAGGTTAATTTCATGGCGATCATTCCTGAAGCTTGAATCATTGCCTGTGCACCATGCTGGATGATGACAGATCACATACACATTATGCCACATACACATTCTAGTCTAGCCATCAAAAGGCCATCCCAGGAGCATGTGGTCCTGATTAGGCTTGATGGAGGCATGTGGCATAAGGTCAAACCTTATGAGCCCCAAACCTTCAGTGTATACCTGAATGTGTGTGAGCTAGATAATTGTGGGTTGTATGTGTAAGATGCTGTCACACTGTAATTGCCTCCACCAACTTTGTGTGGGTTGGGTGCTGGGTGTTTGCAACTCAATATTTTTTCACCTGCCACAATGTAACATTTTATCTTTTTGAAAACTCATTACATTCCATCACGTATCATCCTGTGCAGTTAGCGAAATTGAGTTTGAGTAATTGTCTATGATTGCTACTTTCAAGCCGATTAGAAACAAAAAGACCAAAGACTAGCCCAATCTGAACCGGGATACATTTCTGTTTATAGCAGTAGAAAAATATAGAGGAAAACAATTGATGTTTTAGTGTTTGAACTGAAGCCAATGTCATTTTGAGAATAAAAAAAACAAACAAAAAAATCCCAGCAATCAAACACAAGAGGGCGATAACTTGTATAGCATTTTCATGTACATCTACCTTGAATCGACACTCACTGTCCATTGCACTTTGCAGTTTACAGTTGCAGACTGTAGTGCATCAGTTTCTCTTTCCCACTTATTTGGTTCATCAAAATATCCCCAAAAGAATTATTTCTCACCACAGCGGTAACACTGACATCATAGTTGCAAGTGCGGCCCATAGTAGATCACACGCAACAACTCTTAGAAAAGTTTTAAACACCTCAGTGTCGCTGCCGGGTTGACAGCAATCCACCAACCATACAGTGCACTATGGTCAGAAACCGACAGTCACATCTCTGGCTGTTTCCCCATGGAGAGTAACCACTCTGGAAGGCATCCATTGTCTTTCTACTCTTTATTTCAAAACCAAACCTGGCACGAGGGCCGATACATGAACATAACTGAACTTTTACCACAGAGACGAGAATGCAAGTAACCATATACGTGTAGGTACTGCGAAGGGTGGACCGTGGTCCACCAAAACTAAACTTAAATACATACATGACACGACAATACAACCCATAACAGAACCCCAACACTTAATCCTGAGTACACCAGCAGCTGGAACCAATCCCATGGCTTTTACCCAGCTGGTGTACTCAGGATATCAAAATAAGAGTCTTAACACAACTTAAACCCCAGCGCCCCCCTGTGGCCAATGACCAGACGTCACACTGACAACTCATAAAGAAGGACTAGAGAATGATTACCACAAACCACGCAGCACCAGTGAACTATCATCAATAACATAAAAACACATCATTAAGACATCACTTTAAATAGAGTATGGTCTGTAAACCTTGCATTGTTAAGCTGTACTGATCTAATAACACTTCTGTTTTATTGTTTTGTTTTGTGTAAAATGAAAAATAAATATAATAAGTCTTGAAACAACTTCTGTCTTTTAGCATATTTTAGCTGTTCACTGCTAGTACATTATTTGCATGCAAAGGGCAAATGCTGGTGCTTAAACGCTGAAGCACTGGATTTTCTAATGATTTTCTTCTTGCTTTTCAAACCTCAGCCTCTGTTTCAAACAAAATCTTACAAAGGACAACATCATAGCAAGTTTTAAGCAAGTCTCTATATACAAGGAAATATCAGAACAATATCAGTACTATATACAAGGAAATATCAGAACAATATCAGTACTATATACAAGGAAATATCAGAACAATATCAGTACAATTCTCATAAATAAATAGTGAGAATTTCCTGAGTTTGAGATTATAAAATTTAAGACCTGCATTTGTAAAACCCACACTCAGTCTTCTTACAGGTAAAAGTATTAATTACACACTACCTAATCTGGCATGGACATAAAAATGATTACAGATTATATGGTAAGAGGACAGAAAAGAAGGCATGCTGGCAACTAAGCTGTGCTTAAGTGTCTTCACACTGATGAATGAGTGGGAAGAGAGTGCACTGCTGCTGACAAACTGTCCTCATCTATGATTCACCAACAGGTTCTGTCAGGCAAACAGACACAGAGAGAGAGGAACACAATCATTCAAGTTCAAAAATGTCTTTTGGAATAAGTAATAATGATTTATGTTCCACAAATAAAAAACAAAGTAGTGATTTCTGAATTTACTTTGACTTGTATTTCATTGCGGACAATATGAACACAAAATATTTCATGTGTTTTTCTGGTCAACTTCATTTCATTTGTAAATATACATCCTTTCCTGGCATTCAGACCTGCAACACATTCCAAAACAGGTCGGGACAGGAGCGATGTAGGGCTAGTAATGAGGTAAACTGGTTAAATAATGATGGGATTTGAAACAGGTGATTGTAATTATGATCTGGTACAAAAGTAGCATCCAAGAAAGGTCTAGTCCTTTAGGAGCAAAGATAGTTTTAATCTTTAATCTTAGGAGCAAAGATTTAATAATCTTCTAAATGTCAGGTTAACTATAAGTGAACTAGGACAAACACCTTATGATACAGTCTCAAAACTCAAATGCACAGGAGCTGTGTGTCACTCTGTAGCAACAAACAGAAAATTATAAAGCCCAAAAAAATGCAGAAAAAATGAAGTAACTGAATTGAGGGCAACACAAGACTGATTAGAATTACAGTGGTACATACAACACTTACAGTACAGTAAATCTGAGCATAATATGAAACTCTCAATTCATTCCAGTTCTCGGCCTGTTTCTGTTAAAGATACATAAGCAGCCACATAAAAGAACTGAGTTTCTTCTCTATTTACTTAAATGAACACCTTATGTCCACACCAAAGAAGTCACCTTGGTGCAACCAGCATCATGAGCTTGATGATGTCTGAGGGCTTTATTGATTCCAGTTTCATTCTGGGAGCAAAAGTGTGTCTGAAAAAGTATCTTCACTCAAAGTTTGAAGAGAATCAAATAACATTTACTCCTGGATCAAGCATAGGCTCCCTGTCGAAGAAAGGGTCACAGTCATGGTGGGTTATGAGGATAATTGCTGTGGGCTGAGCAACACAGCAAAAAGAGGAAGAAGAACGATCAAACAAGACAAACAAAGCCAAGATGGAGTTATTTTTTAACTCTGCTCAGCCAAGAGTACAGCAAACATCAAGGAAAGACACACAGTTCAGCAACTTCTGCTAACTTCACTCTCACTAACAAACTTCTGATCTGTCCCTTTTCCTTCAAAAGAACTGCTTGCTTTCAAAACATGCACTTACAATCACATCTACACAGGCAACTGGTGGCCTAGTGGTCAGGGCACAAAACCTTGCAATAACAAGGTTTTGTCTGAATCCCAACACTGCTAGTGGCACCTCTGGTGACAGTACCTTGCTCAAGTGTCCCTCAAACACTGCTCCCCAAGCACCCCTCATTGGCAGCAGCCCACTGTTTCACTTGGTGAATTGGTTAAACGCAGAGAAAGATTTTCATCCTGTACACACTGTGTGCTGTGCTGTGCTTTCATCTGACTATTAGGGGCAACTTTACTTTGAATATAAAATATTAAAAAAAACATCAAAAATTGTATTCGTATACACATAACTCAGCAAGAAAGCTCAACCCTGCACTACAGAACAGACTGAACATTTATAACGGACTGTCCTCTTGAGATGTAGAGAACGTGTGTGAAAAGATACTTTCCCTCCAGTGTGACAGGTGGACGTTGAAACATCAAACCTCACACACTTAGAGGTTTAAGTTACATGAATGGAAAGCTCATACCACATGCTGTTTATTTTTTAAAGTCCTGCCTACCAATTTATACTCTGAATGTACATGGCCAATTCTCTAGTGCAGAGTCACTCAAACAGCTCTGCAAAAACGTGCTATGCACATCAAATTATGAAGTGTACTGAGCTGATTAAAATCGTTTAGCAACATTAGCAGATCAATGCCTGAACAGTTCCTGAGTTAAATCCAATTAGGCCTGTTATTTGTATTACTGCCATTCATTTTAATCACACTGGTCACAGATTGTGAATGATATTCGGTGATCTCATCTCTGATAATGAAAGACTTCTTCAGAGCACTGGTGTTTCAGCATGTAAGATAAACTCGTTAGTATTCTACATTTCTAAAGGACATTGGCAAAGCTGACTCCTCAGCTGGGATTCTGTCAAATTGGCTAACCTCTTGTCAGATAGATGGCAGGAAATCTGGGCGCAAGCACACCCTTCTCAAATGTCACCCACTGATGGAAAGGGGGAAGAAACAAGAACAGAGGAAAAATATCCCTGTGATGAGAATGGACGCTTTCCACTTTAGTGAGGCCATTTCTGTTCCTGTCCTCTGAGTGATGGCCTGGCACTCTGGCTAGTCTCCATTGAAAACTGGAAAAGGCTCAGTTCAGCTGCTTATTATACTGTCTGATGATGACAACAGGAGACGGGTGTCTTTGAAATGTGTTCTGTTGAGGCACTTGCCTGGCTCTGTGGCTTGAGCTCCAGCAAGGACAAACAATTTGCAGGTCTTCCTCCTGCGTTCAGCTGAATGAAAAGCAGATCAGCAATTTTTGAGACTAGTCAGACAACAGAACCTGCCTTGTGCTGCTTCCATATGGAAAACTGCACACATATGGAACTCCATATGGAAAACCCTGGAGAATTATCAATACAAATCATTTGTGAGGCAACAATGTAGAAAAAGCCTTTTTTCAACTATTCCTATTACTTGGAAAATGCACAAAGGTAGTTACATTTGCTAGTTAGATGTGCACTTACAACAGGCAGCTCGCTATAAATTGAACAATTGAAGCAAAAAGCACTACATAAGGAAATCACAGAAAATAGCATGAATCATAAGTTGAGCCTCCGCAACATTCTACAAAAAATACTACAAAAACTACAAAAAGGTTCCTAAATAAAATAACCAGTAATCAATATTAAATATATAAATATGTCATTAAATAAATAATTAAATGTGTCATTAATTGTTTAAAATGGGAAATACACTGATAAATAATTACTTAAATGTGTCATTAAATATTTATATATTGCACATTTAATTACTTAAATGTTTTTAATTCCAATTTTAAATAATTAATGACACATTTAAGTAATTATCGTTTTATTTCCCATTTTAAATAATAAAAGCCACATTTCATTAATTATGTTTTTATTTACCATTTAAAATATTTAATGACACATTTAAGTAATTATTTCATGTTGCACATCATGAATTTATTTGACCTGTCAGTCAGACCCATCATACTCAGTGGGCGGAACAAACGCTGATCTTCTCAAGACAGCCAATCATCTCGAGTAGATCAGCGTTTGTCCCGCCCTCTGTTTGGTGGCCCAGACTGACAGATAAAATGCTGTGTGCTGGGAATTCTGCATTCCATAAATGTGTTCAATCTTAAGCAACATTTTTTAAGAATGAGTTAAATAAAGAAACATAGACCACCTCCGCCCACTGAGTCTGTGTCACGACCCTATCCTGTTGAACAGGAACATGTAGAGCACCAGTGCGGATCAACATTCTTTCAAATGTTTATTTACAAAACACAAAAAGAACAGAACCTAAATAAGCACAAGGGCCGAACATAAAACAGAGAACAGGTTGGGAACCTTTCACCAGAACCACCCGGTGCAGACACTGGAGGTGTAGTCAGGGCCGCCAGGTGTGGAGACCAGTGGTGTATCGGAGTCTGGGCCACCTGGTGTGGAAACCAGCGGTGGATCCAGGTCTGGACCGCCTGGTGCGGGAACCAGCGGTGGATCAGAGTCAGGACCGCCTGGTGCGGGAAACAGCGGTGGATCAGAGTCAGGACCGCCTGGTGTGGAAGCCAGCGGTGGTTCCGGGTCTGGACCGCCCGGTGTAGAAACCAGTGATGAATCAGGGTCTGGACCGCCTGGTGTGCGAACCAGCGGGTCAGGAACACCTGGAGCAGCATCCAGCGGGTCAGGAACGCCTGGAGCAGCATCCAGCGGGTCAGGACAGCCTGGAGCAGCATCCAGCGGGTCAGGAACGCCTGGAGCAGCATCCAGCTGGTCAGGAACGCCTGGAGCAGCAGCCAGTGGGTCAGGAACGCCTGGAGCAGGCATAGGTGACTGGTTGTCTGAGCTGTTGACTGCGGCTCCTTCTAGCCTGACGGAAGCGACTAAGACGTCGCCTAGGCGGACTAAAAGCACTATTAGACTAGCCAAGACAGCTACCGGATTATCCGAGAAAGTTACGGGATTAACAGGGAGAACAGGATCATCAACAGACATCACAGCATCAAACGGAACAACTACAGCTGTATCTGAACTAAATACAGGGTCTACAGGGAAAACAGGATCAAGTACAGAAATCACTGGGTCAACCAGACAAATCTCTGGATCAACTAAGGGAGCTTTCACGCTAACTAGGAGATCAACAGTGTCAAGTGGGATAACTACAGGGGCTACAGAATCAGACACAACAGCTGGGTCAACTGGGAAAACGTCTGGATCAGCTACAGAAGCTATGTGGCTTCTTAGGAGATCTACAGGGCAAACCGGGACAGCCACAGGGTCATCTGGAGAAACTACTGGGGTAACAAGAAAAAACGGAACCTCTACCGAGGAAACTGGGTCAAACGGGAAGACTACAGGATTACTCAGACAAGCTACAGAGTTAGCCAAAGAAGCTACAGAAGGAGCCGAGAGAACGATCTGGCTAGCGGGGTGAGCTATCAGGCTATCCGAGCACACTACTGGATTCACCGAGGGAGATAAGGTGCTAATGGGAGAATCAATCTGATCAGCTAGAGTCATAGTTACCATGACTGAGTGAGTCAATGGAGTAACAAGACCAACTTGCGGGATAACAGGAAGCACTGAGGGTTCGGCAGGGCCAGCCAGAGCAACGAAGCAGTTGTTTGGGGCTTCCATTGGACTGACTGAAGCATCAGCAAAGCTGGCCAAAACACCCGCGAGACTGGCTGGAACATCCGCGAGGACGGCTGAAACTCCCGCGAGACTGGCTGGATCCTCCGTGAGGCTGGTCGAGGCTTCCGAAAGACAGGCAGCGACTCTGGAAAGGTAGGTATGAGCAGCAGAGAAGCTGGCTGCATCAACTGGACCGCCATCTGTGTGTGCTGACGCGGTGGAATTGAAACCAGCCGCCAATATGGACCGTACTCTCTCAGACACAAGGAATTCGCTCACTATCGCCACCACCAGTAGGGAGTAGTGGGGTGCGGCCACCAGCTGAAAAGAATCCAAACCGGTTATTGGTTCTGAGTTCCTAGGCTTATTCTGGCACGGAGCTGGTATCGGGAGAACAGGTGAGTCTTGGGACTGAGGTTGCTTGGATGAGGAACTCTTGGTCAGAGCCAAACTAGGCTGAGCAGGTTCACTGAAACTGGGATTAGCTTGAGAGTTGTGATTCCGAGTTGAAGCAGGTGAGCTTGGGATGAATGTCTGAGCACTTGGCGGAGGACTTGTTCCTTCTTCCTCCCTTGTTCCTCTGTTTCTTTTGACTCTGGTAAGGCGAGATGGCATCCGAGATGATCTCGTCCACGGCCACTCTTACCGGTGGATCGTCCAGACGTCCACTCCACACGTAGGTATGGTCCTCGTCCTCCAAACTTACAGAGGGGAACCCCCCAGGTGGTCTCCATGGACGACCATCCCATCTGACCAGGTAATCCTCATCCTCCAATCCATCGGGGAGTGTCTCCCACGGAAAGTTCTCCTCATCCGAACTTACGGATGGACTATCAAGTGGATGATCAGGCTCATCCGGGGATTCTTCGACGGGAAGACTGGCAAGGAAGCCTAGCAGATCAAAGGTCTCCAGTCCTTCTTCCACATAAAA
>JBBJLR010044136.1:0-12015 GCA_037577145.1 Brachypetersius gabonensis
TCTCTCTCTCTCTCTCTCTCTCTCTCTCTCTCTCTCTCTCTCTCTCTCTCTCCCTCTCCAGGTGCTACATTTGATGTGGCAATGAGGTTTCTGTATGAGTGTCCGTGGCGCAGGCTCCAGGAGCTCAGAGCTTTATTACCCAATGTGCCTTTCCAGATGCTGCTGAGAGGGGCCAATGCAGTCGGATACACCAACTACCCTGACAACGCTGTGTTCAAGTGAGAACACACACAGACAAACATCACAAAACCTTGAACTGAGAAACTTCACAGGGTCAAAACATCTTTAATGCTCATTTCTATATATGGCTTTGCTTTTGTCAGTGCTCAAACCAGCACATGAACAAAAAACCCAGCAAAAGATCAGTGTAGTAGTCTCACTCACAAGCTGTCTCACAGCCGCTGTCATCGCCTCAGGGTTATAATTCCTGTATTTTTAACCTCCTGTTTAAAAAAAGGAGAGATAAGATTCAGATTGTTTGGACGTCAGTGACGGTGTCAGGTAAGGCATTTCCCAGATTGGATAAATATAAAAATGCATGTAACAGCTTTCCTAACAGAGCGACATTTATGCATTTATCTTGGGAAAGCTAGCCTTGGCTGAGATTTGGACGTTTAGACCGCAAGCACATGGGACAATTGCTGTCCTGAAACATTTATTTCCCATTACAGTCTCACTTCTTCCCTGCTGGCCCCCTGTCCATTTACTCCATTACACTCTTCCCATGTTCTCGTATACTGTTTGTCCCTGTCCTCTTATGCTCCTTGTTTGCTTTCACGCACACACACACACACACACACACACACACACACGTCATGGGATCTTTACATTTAGGAAAAACTTGCATTCAGCAGACAATCTGGTGCTTGTCCAGACTGGGGCTCAAAACTCAGTCTACCGCTTAGCATAGAAAATCAACAAAATATTTCATTTGAGATAAATATCTATTGGTAATAAGATGTGTGGTTTTGCCCTTTTAATTTTAAGCAATTTCGACTATTTTGCTGGCAGGCTAGCACTTCTCAGATTTGTCCACCAAAATCAGGACACTTTGGTCCTGAAAATAAAGGAAAATAAACACACAGGGACAAGGAGGGAGAGATTATGAATATACTGGCCCTGAACTGTCTCAGTTTGGACTATCCATCACACTGCTGGAGCTCATCCATGTACAGTGAATTAAAGCACAGATATTCAGTGAGTGTAACTGCCAGTTCAGCAGCAAGACTCTCGTTAGATTTGTTTTTTGTGTGTGCTTTCTGTGACCCTGAATACTTTCATATGCCCCAGTCATCCCACAACTGACCCTTTGCTGCAAAGCCCATATGTGTTCTAAAAGTGAAACATAGGAAGGCCAGATTCCCTGTGCTTTTAAAAAAGAGATCAGGCAAATGGAGTAAAAAAAAATGCCATATTTGTCTTAGTAAGTATAAGCATTACCAAGAAACTCCAGAGACATTTGAGCCTTGGCTCTGAATTATACCATACGACCACAAGCACGAGCACATGTATTTCCAATTACAAATATCTCTTGGCTCCATGTTGTTTTCTACTTGGCTCATTATTTCAGAGTTCTCTCACATGCTGCCTGCTGAGTAGGTTCTGCTTGAAAACTACTAGTAATACTCATGATTCTCCAGTCCAGCCTTTGCCCACAAATATGTTCTTTCAAAGGCCTGGCAGAAATCCCTTCCAACTTAATGAAAACTTTTAGTTTTGGTCTAAACATTTGCTTAGAAAGGTCACATTCATATTGAGTGACAACACCCCACTAGTTTCTGATAACTCCATGTCTAATTTGTGTTTGAAAAATACTCAGACATGTGTGAAACAACTTTTTGGGTTGGCAATTTTTGAGTAATCACCACGCTTTTTTACTTCATAGCAAATAAATGAGTCATAGAGATTGCACAAAACTATTGTTGATCAATAGCTTAACATTCTGGCTTCATGATATTTCTTCCCCCGGATGGTTCATGTGATTTGTTGTGGCAGTTTTTAACATGGCTAACCTCCTATTAGACAAGTGACAACAATCTAGTTATCTGCTTCTCGTATTTCACTGTCATCATCAGGGGAAAAAAAGTTTATTGACATGTGTATTGTACCATGGCTTGGTACTTTAATAGCAAAACACTTTAATATCTATGGTAGAGTGGGCACTACAGAAACCCAGCTGAACAGAGGGATTGTATCTTTAGAGTGTCATCACTCTTTCATTTGGAACATGTTGTTAGAAACATCTGATCTGAGCTGTGCTAAGCCAAGAATTTCAGCTTTAACACTAATTACCACTCCCAGTGAACCATATACAGTGGTTATTACAGCATGGCTAAAGTGCTCCAAGAATTGCATTTTATCTGTCTTACCATTTATGGGATCTCGATTGCATGAAAACAAAACTACACCCATTCAACAATGTGATCTTTCAAGTCTAGATTAATTGTTTGTATATTGAGAATGCACTATAAGTGTATACTGAACTTATCAGATTTTTGGCAGCATTCAGAGAAGACTGTTCAACTGAGCAGCAGTATCTAAGAAGCACATTGTTAGTTAGGACACGATTATGTGCATACACCTATTACAGTCTAATGAGACTTTTCCATGGTCTTAAAAATGCTTCTGCATTCTTTCCCTTTAGTTTGATTTATGATTGAATAATTATTTTCATTACTTGTGCAGGTTCTGTGAGGTGGCTAAGGAGAATGGGATGGATATATTCCGTGTTTTTGACTCTCTGAACTATCTGCCCAACATGCTGCTGGGTATGGAAGCGGCTGGCTCAGCTGGAGGAGTGGTGGAGGCAGCCATCTCTTACACAGGGGACGTTTCTGACCCCATGAGACAGAAATACTCAATGGATTACTATGTGCAGTTGGCAGAAGAGCTGGTCAAAGCAGGCACTCATATACTGTGTATTAAGGTACATTGTGTAAACGCACACACCTACAAACACAAACAAACTCGCATTTATCTTTTTAAACTGCACAGAACCATGAGTGTATTATCCAAAGAATATAGTACAGGGGGTTCTCGAGTTACATATCAGATCTGTTCCTTTGACAGTAATGTAAACCGAATTTTGGTGTATATTGAAACACACCCTAATCTAAGTCACTTACCTATGCTAACAAAAGCTGTTCGCCCATGTAGTGTGTAAGTACGACGGTAACGGTGTAAGACGAGTGAGAGTGGGAGTGAGTGTAAACTCGAAGCAGTGTGTGTCGAGATTGTCGTAACCCGAGGACCCCCTGTTGGTTCATAATAACAGAATACTTCAAAGGAGATACTGGAAAATGTTGAGTAGTCAAATCAAGAACAATGACAATCCAATTGAATATTTGACCTTATTATAGGAAGCCTACAATTTGAGTGAGCATTTGTTTTTTGAGATGCACTGCACTGTGTTTTTAACTTTGGGTTTCACCCTGCTACATTTTTCAAAGGCTATGTTTTACTGCACCTCTTCCTGTTCCTAAAACCTCAGATAGTTAACTGGATAACTGGATAGCCAAAATTAGCTAACCATTGATTGTTAGTAGTAGGTAACATACCAAGATACCAAACAATTATCTGAAACCTCAGCACCACACTGATTATATCTCAGCTGTGCTAGCATGCTTCTGTACATACTGCTGTTCCCTTATGGAACACCGGCTCCAAGCTTTTGCCTTTTAACTAGTGTTGATCTGCTTGATTTAGATCAACAGTAGTTTAATCTCTTTTTGTAGGGTACTATCGCAAAGCTTCTGTAATGCTACACACAAAAAACCACAGTTATGGCGTAAGACACACGGTGGCATGAACTACATTAGTGCCCAAAATGCAGTCTTTGAAATGGACAGAGGGTCAGAAAGACAGTATAAGAATAACGGAGGTAGTTAGGCTTCAGAGTGAGTTCTTAAAATGTATTCTTTAACATTACAGGGTTTGTTAATAAAATGCTTCAAACTTTTTTTAAAGGAATAAAAAAATGTCTGTAGAACATGGTTTGTTCTCTCACTGGGCTGGTAAGTTTCTGGAATGCTTAATTGGGGATTGGGCACCCCTGACCTGCAGTAATGTTGAGTGTCTTTCTCTAGGACATGGCTGGCCTGTTGAAGCCCGAGTCAAGTCGCTTGCTGGTCACAGCTCTACGGGACCGTTTCCCTGACACGCCCATCCATGTTCATTCCCACGACACGGCTGGTGCGGGTGTGGCGGCCATGCTGGCGTGTGCAAAGGCGGGAGCGGATATTGTGGACGTCGCAGTGGACTCCATGGCTGGAATGACCTCTCAGCCCAGCATGGGAGCTATAGTGGCCTGCACAAAGGGCACCCAGCTCGACACTGGTGAGTGGATCAGAGAGCTGTCAGTCAAAGTGGTAGCCAGTTACCTGTCTTTTAAGCTGTCAGAAAGTTAGTTTAAGTGTGGGCTCTGGTGGAACGTGATAAGAGCACTTCCTCTTGACAATGAAATTTATGTAAATGAACTTTCTTGTCAAATTAATGAGTAAAGCTCATTAATCATCTGTCACAGAAGAAGCTAACTTTGAGTACATCAAAAAGCCATTATCTTGTACGCGCTTTAGTGGGAATATTTTTAGCCATACTGATAAGTGTTTGTGTGCAAGTATGTGGTTTGAGAATGTGGCCAGCAGCTAAAGCATAAAATATAAAGATTTGTTTCTATATTCAAATAGTTCGAGAGTAAGGCAAAGAAAAAGGGATAGTGAGCAGGAAGAGAGTGAGAAAGAGAGAGAAAGAAATTAGAGATTTGGAGAGAGTGAGAGAAAGGGATAGGAAAAGAGAAAGATGAGTGAAATGGCAGGAGAAAGGCCACAAATAAGGGACAAGGAAAGGAACAGATATAGAAACTGAGCGAGAGAGATACACAGAGAGCAAGAGTGAGATAGGAAGACAGTTAAAAAGAGAGAGTAGCAATAGTGAGAGAAAGAAAGAAAGGAAGGCAATGAGAGAGAAAATTTAGGGAAAAATACAAAAAGGAGTGGGAGCAACAGAGTCTAATAGGGAGAAATGAAAATCAAAAAGATTAATGAGTGAGAGAGAGTAAAGTTGAATGATGTCACCTTTTTACTTTAAGATGAAATAAACCTTAGAAACAGCGACAAACATTACTTTGTTCAATCAGAAAATTAATGAGACCCAAAAAAACATCCAAAATTAAGAAAGGACAGAGGCTAGATGGTGCATCAGAGTTTTCTGATCCATCAAAGCAGCTTTTGTGCAGAAGGCAACACAGGAGAATATCCCAGGAGCAAAACACAGTAGAAACACAACAGGAAGACAGCATGAGAGCCCTTAAACCCATCGGAATAAATAACAGAGTTGCCATGGAGGGAACTTCATAAGATGAGAAGAAAGTCTGGAAGAAAAGAGGAGCAAGCATGACGTTTTAACACGGCTCTTTGCTTTTTCTCTTGCTGAATGAATGCTAGCAGCTTCTATATGTCTGTGTGAAAATGTACAAGAATATCAAGTGAAAAGTGCTGTTAAAACCACAGTTTGATCCTAAAAATGCCTAAGTTGCTAATTTAACTTTCTGTTAAGTAAAGCACTGCTCTGTGGGCTTGTCTTAAAATTTTTTAAATTATGTCAGTCACTTTCCAGAAGCAATTCACTGTGCAGGCAGTGGTTCCAGTGAAAAGCCCTGAGACACTATCCAGAGACACTGATTAAACACTGTAGTCTGATTAATGGCCAGACCCCCCACTACCAGCCACTCTCCACACTACTGTGACACACTCAGCCACAGTAAAACTATAGTGGTCAATGGACTCTGCATTAGTTAATTTAACACTCTTGGTCTTCATTGAACGCTGCTGATTTTACTGCCTGCCGTATTGTAAAACAGGATTTGTGAGGGTCATCAACTGCACATTTCTTAGAACCGTGGAAGAAGAAGAAGAATATTAAGGACCAGTATCCATCAAAATGGCACAGGAATTGAAGCTGCACGAAACATTTTAAAGGAAAGTTTCAAAAAGTACAATAGGACTTTTTTACCAGAGCTATGAGTCTAATGTAGTCAAATAATAGAATCTTATTCCATTTGTGGCATATTATAAAGGGGGTATATAGACTGGGCTGTGGGAACTGTGTTTTCTGAATTGTCAGACCACCAAGATTTGGGATGGTGGCATAGTGGGTAGGTTACTTGCCTCTGGTCCAAGAGGTCATGGGTTCGAATCCTACCTTCAGCACCACCGCTGGGACCCTGAGCAAGACCCTTAACCCCAAGTTGCTTCAGGGAGACTGCCCCCTGTAGTTAGGGAATGGAAGTCGCTTTGGATTTAAAAAAAGCATCTGATAAATGCCCTAAATGTAAATGGATGAGTTGGAGTGGTGTTTGTCTTGCAAAACGAATCATGTAGCACTATTAGTTTACCAAACTAATGCTTGTGTGGCTAAATACAAGCAAATCCTGACTACAATTGTTCAGCGTAAACCCTTTCCGAAGAGGGACATGTTTACTGAGTCAGAAAAGGAAGTACCTGGAAACACCTGGGCAGAGACGTGGACTAGACACAGGTGAATACACTGATGAAGAGACAGGACTAAGGATGAGCTGAGAACTAAAACAAATGGCCACATGGCACAAGGGAAAACAAAGCAGAAATGGACAAAACACACAATTAAACAATTAGGATAGTATACTGTTATCAGCATATAATTATTATTGGGGGTGGGGCGTATTGTGCATGGGGTGCAAACAATAACTAGACTCTAAGTCTCTTTATGCAGATACTAACACAACTGTACATCCATGACACTCAACCATCTAGTTCGCTTCCATCAATACTATCTCCCTCTTATGCATCTCATCCAAAGACATGCATACATAGATGCCGCATTTAGTTCAGCCAATATAGTGAGTGCAGCAATGTAAGAAAGATACTTCCCAAAATTATACTGATTAAAGAATATAACACTCAAGAACAAGCCTGGATTATGTAACGTAGGACAGAGTGAAGTGACTGACACTTATGTTCATTTAGACGTAGATATAGATGGTGGTTGGTAAAGCAAAGAGCATGCACTTGTGTAATTGTTTTTCCTCTGGTTTTGTATTACATTTAAGCCATTTTATAAACTGTAGAGGGTCTCTTAACTTGATGAGATTAAACCATAGTTTTATTTCCACTGATTGTTATTGAGCACATGTGTAATCTAAACCCAGCCACACCTTAATCCATAAATCCATAGTTATATTACATTAGGTGCTTCTTACTGTGTTTTAGGAGCTCTTATATGCCGCACACTTTTATGTGCATGAAACGTGATTCACGCACGGGTTCGTCGATGCATGACTGTGTTTTAACCGGAGCGCTAAATTCATCTTCAGCGGTGCAGTCTAAAAAACATTCCTGCTGGAGAGCCACATTAGCTTGCAACTGTACTCTCTCATTTCTGAAATAAATATTAAAGCAGCAGGGTGAACGCTAACATTGTGTGACCTAGATACCTCTGTATTTGTTTTTGTTTTTTATGACACGTACATGTATGTACATGTCAAAGCACTTTCCATAGCACATTCAGATT
This sequence comes from Brachypetersius gabonensis, assembly GCA_037577145.1. Classification (NCBI taxonomy): domain Eukaryota; kingdom Metazoa; phylum Chordata; class Actinopteri; order Characiformes; family Alestidae; genus Brachypetersius; species Brachypetersius gabonensis. The sequence goes on from JBBJLR010044136.1 coordinate 7,546, forward strand.
GAGTTCACACTTATTTTTATATCTCATATGGGCTTGCATTAATAACATATATTTTTATCAGCCAGTTCACCATGCATGTTTAGGAACATGTTTAAGAATCTTAAACGCTAGATCATGTTGATTATAATGTTGATTATATTTGATCTCCTGTATTCTCTCGGCTGAAGATCCCCTCACTACTTCTCGGCGTCAGAAATTGTAAATCTAGATATTCCTTCACTTCCTTAGGCTTTTATTAGATTCCGTATTTTAATTTTGACAGTACGTGCACAATCTGCTCTTGATTACTGAAGCATTTTACAAGCAACTTGAAAATTAGACATTAAATAATCAGCAACATGCAGAAATATCTTATGAATAGGGTGAAATTGGATAAGTAATAAGCAAGTTATGGCTGATTTAATCATAAGAACTCATATTTCAAAGCATGTGTGTCTATTTACAAGTGAATAATCTTGTCTGTTATATAATAGTACAAAAACAAACAAATTACTATTTTTTTCTTTTTTGTTGAACTGAAAGTAATTTCTGAAAGAGGGCCCTTTTTATTACACTACTGCCTATAACATCCTAACCATTCAGGATGTTTCTCATTCCCTAAAGCATAGTTGAGAGAGAGAGACCCCCACCATGCTGTCACTACATCTCAAAACCTTTCCTTCCCCCACTTCTCTACCCTGCACTGTCCCAGAGATTTTGACCTCTCCTCCGAACCCTACACAGCCATAGCTGAGATAAGGGACAGCCTGTCTTCTAGAGAGATCAGAAAATATGAGCAGGAGTGCATCTGCTACAGTATACCCTCCCTGCTCCTCACAAAGCCCTTCAGCCCGGCCAGAAAGCAGCTTAGCAGAGTCATTGCAGGAGCTGACAGGCAACCGGCCCCACTCTGGGAAACAGGAACCCAACAGAGACACGGTTAGGTTAAACAGGAGTCTGCTAAAGGGTTCTCAGACAGGAGCACCTTCAAAGACAAAGAATAATGGAGAATATCCACGTCCCAGTGCACAGACAAACAAAACCGCAGAAGGAGACTGAGGTTGCTACCCCAATCGATTTTGCTAGGAAATTCTCCCTGGAGGGAAAGCTCTTCTTAAGCTAGGGAACCAGTATGGTGTCCAGTACCGAAATAATACTCTGCAGCAGTCGTTGTCAGCCCTTCTTTATCAGTGGCCACTAGGAGTACTCTCTTCCTGCGGAGTCTAGTTTCAAGCACTGTCAGAATTTGGGTCTGCCTTGCTTTCCTAGGCTTGTATGAAAAACAGCCTGGCACTGACCTTGCTTAACATTTATTTCAGATCTGAACGTGGAGCATCCGAGGCTCAAGCTCACTAATCACCTTGTGGTGTGAAGAGTTTAAACAAGGATTTGGAGGATATTGTCACCCGAGAGAAGACGTGGTGTAAAGCTCACTTTGTCAGTCCTCCAAGCTCCACGAGCTGCGCGTTGATGTTGCGTGGGTGACAGTTTGAAAAGATGCGGCAGTCGAATTCTTGCACGTCAGAAGGTGTGTGTATGTGTGAGTCTTTATTCTCACTCACTGGAGGCACAGTCAGAGGACGGGGAAGTAGCTTAAAACGATGAGAACTGGCAACAAATAGCAAGGGGGGGAAACGGAAGATTAAATTTTATACAGAAATAGATCGTACTGTTCCAAAAATACAGACAATATAGAATGATTCAGTAAGACTAGGAACAAGGTGCTGGGTACCTTTATTACAAAACACTTGGATCAGTGAAAAGATGTTTGAAAACAAACATTTTAGCCACATAAGCATGCATTCATCTGAAATGATTTGGTCAGAGCAGCATCTTCTCAGGAACAGTTGTCCTGTATTAATAAGAACACAGGCATCATGTCAACAATGCTGACTATAAAAGAATATTCTCTTTTTATGTTCTTCTACAGACTCAATAGCTTATATGTCAACTGCTTATATGACACTTACTCTCACAGTGAGCTACTCTCTCTCTGATCACAGCCAAATAACAACATTCCTTACAAAGTCACACACATACACACAGCCAGATAGACCGTTCTATATCAGGAAAGCCTGCAGATGGGTGCTAAACAGTACAGAAGACTTTCACAAAGCAACTGGTGGTGAAGAAATCCAAACAGCTTAACAACTCTAGACGCCACATGTTCACAGTAAAAGGAGAGCGTTTGGAATTTACAATAATGGAAGTCACCACTAATCATTATGATATGGCCAGGAAGCAAAAATGCCAAAAGACAGGTCAAGACTCCTGATCTACTAATAGAATGTGTGGAATCAAGGCCCTACATATTAAATATAAGCCTTCTGTATTATAAATAAAAAAACTCCTGCAAGCAGGACCAAAAAGGCATGTGCCTCAGGCAGCTGACATTAAGCGTGGAGTCCATCGCAACATCGTTCTCTCTTGGCACTGGAGAGTCAGCAAAGAAACATCCTGATCATGAAAAAAAATATATATATATATTATTTACTACTTTTTTCCATCAACAGCTGTTGCACCATTATCATGTTTCTTTACAGTTTCTATTTAGAAATAAAATTTTAGCTACAATGGAAGGTTTTCCAGATATTAATTAATTATCATTAATCTTGGTCTGGGTTGCAGGTCCAGAAGGTTGCATATGTGATGCTATAGCTGTGCATAAGATAATATAATACAAATTCATATGTTCACAGAAGATATTCGATTCATTTTATTAATATTTATTCATATTCATTGTAACATTGTATCTGTACACATGTGACATGTAGTGAACAAAAGAGTTAAACAAATCAAAACTGTCTTATATTTAGATTTTTTAAAGTAGCTTCTCTTTGTACTGGTGCAGTTATTCTACATAGGCAGAACCTGATTTTTTATTTTTTATTTTTTCATTTTAAATGAAGCGTAAAATGGAGGAGCGGCATAGCGCGTATGCATCTGAGAAAGCACTTTTATGCATTTATACATAGGCCTTCAGATAAATGTGTCAGTTTTGCCTGTTACTGCATATGTTTGCTTTCTCTCTCTCTTTTTCCCTCTTTCTCCCTCTCCTTTTCTCTTTTGTGCACTAACTCGTTTAAATCTCTTCCCTCCACTGCAGTAGTTTCAGCTCAGAGCTCACCCTGGCATTTTCACTCTTGCACTCTTCCGCATGCTGTCTTCCTCTCTTTCTCCCTTGCTTTTCTATGACATCACACGCTGCTTCATAGCCATGTCTGATCTAACATCTCATCTGATCTACTTTCAGAGACTTCATCTTTGTTTTCGTTGGCAATTAAAAAAAACAGCCTTAGTTGGGCCATAGTAAAATGGGTCAACATGTAGAATTGAAGCTTCTAGTGTGTGACTATGTTTTCTATCACTGTATAAAAGAAACTTGATGCCGCTTTGATTTTTGGATGTACTGATTTAACAGTCCATGTGCACACGGCTTCGGAACAGAATACAATACAGTTTTGTAAACAACGAGATTGTTTTTTAACATACTTTGTTTGTGAGGGTGTATTTTGAAATGTCCTCTAAAACACTTAAATGAATGCTCAATTTAACCATTTATTTCATATATATATATAGAGAGCATCACAGTGTAGCCTTAAATATCCCGGTATTATTGATAGGCCATATCTCCCATTCCTACAAACATATTGGTATACATCAGCAAGCCTCTGAACTAGGCTGGAAAGGCGAAAGATTGACTCATTTCTCTGTAGATTTGTGTACCCAATTAGGAAATTTGCTTCTGATTGTCAACATTTCTTGCTTTGTGCGAATCTGATATAAAATGAGGCTAGAACTGTGGTATGCACTTACCTGTGCACTTAACAGTTGAATAACAATGTGTGGACTAAAGTGTGAAATGTGTTCCTATCCATATATTTGCCTGTATGTAACTGTAGTGTGCAACATCAACACCATGGAAATCTGTAGAATTTTTGTTAGATCATGTTCACTACACACCAGAATATTTGTAGCAGCGATGTTGAAGAATCTCAGTACTATAGATAAAGAATGGATTAAGAGGCAAAAATAGCCACTATTCAGTCTCTACCCTGCAGGCTTAAGAATGCACTGTTGGCATAACTCTACAAACAGACTAACTGCTTCAGCTGATCTTAAACCGTGAATGAGAAAACAAGGGCAAGAGAGCATGCCAGCAAGAGAATTAGATACAAACAGAAGGAAGAAAAGTCATTTACGCAAAAGAATGGCCAAGTTATGCATAGAAATGTTTTTTAAGCTACCTGTGTGTGTGTGTGTATGTGTGTAACTCTGAAGCAGCGAAGGATGAAAAGGCAGTCGTGTGGGAGTGTGAGTGCGTATACATGCATGCATCTGTTCGTGTGTTTTTTTATTCATGAGCAACTTTGCTGAGGGAATTACTCACGGTGGACCTCTATTAATTTCTCAGTCCCTAAACTCCCTCATGTCTCTCTCTCTCTCTCTCTCTCTCTCTCTCTCTCTCTCTCTCTCTCTCCCCCTCCCTCC
>JBBJLR010044147.1:0-12013 GCA_037577145.1 Brachypetersius gabonensis
AGAGAGAGAGAGAGAGAGAGAGAGAGAGAGAGAGAGAGAGAGAGAGAGAGAGAGAGAGAGAGAGAGAGAGAGTGTAAAAGAGATTAAGACAGAGAGAGACGATCCGCACGCTCCGGAAAAGTCATGAACGAGAGAGAGAGACAGAGAAAGAGAGAGAGTGAGAGCGCGAGAGAGACGATCCGCACGCTCCAGAAAAGTCACGAACGAGAGAGAGAGTAAGAGAGAGCGACAGAGAGAAAGAGTAAGAGAGAGCGCGACAGAGCGACAGAGAGAAAGAGAGAGCGACAGAGCGACAGAGAGAAAGAGAGAGCGACAGAGAGAAAGAGAGTAAGAGAGAGCGACAGAGCGACAGAGAGAAAGAGAGAGCGACAGAGCGACAGAGAGTAAGAGAGAGCGACAGAGAGAAAGAGAGAAAGAGAGAGCGACAGAGAGAAAGAGAGTAAGAGAGAGCGACAGAGAGAAAGAGAGAGCGACAGAGAGAAAGAGAGAGCGACAGAGAGAAAGAGAGTAAGAGAGAGCGACAGAGAGATAGAGAGAAAGAGAGAGCGACAGAGAGAAAGAGAGTAAGAGCGAGCGCCAGAGAGAAAGAGAGTAAGAGCGAGCGACAGAGAGAAAGAGAGTAAGAGCGAGCGACAGAGAGAAAGAGAGTAAGAGCGAGCGACAGAGCGAAAGAGAGTAAGAGCGAGCGACAGAGCGAAAGAGAGTAAGAGCGAGCGACAGAGCGAGCGACAGAGAGACAGAAAGAGCGAGAGAGGTTTCAATATGGTCCCGACCGCCATGCACCGGGAGCCAGAAGAACTAAAATGAGTTTTTTAATAAAAACAAAAACATATTGCCACGAGAAAAACAAAAGCGGATAATATTTGCAGGTTCCGCAATGTTTCGAATATTTCCGCGTAAAACGATCAGTTTCGTTCTTGAAAAAAAAAAAAACGCGTGTGACTGGTTCTGCGATTCCCGAGCCATGTAAAACCGGGGGATTACTGTATTTCCTTTTTGTCACTGGAACAGCCAATGCAGCATATTTTTACTGATTATTATCAGTATTATTTTTATTCAGTGTCATAAAGAACAGTGAAAATATTTGCTTAAAAACAATGAGTATGCAACAACAACCAATTGGCTTCCTGTTAACACAGTTTTCAAAGTAAGATGGTATTAGTTGCTATTTACAACATATTTTGTAAGCTATTTTACTGATGCACTGTGAAAATGGTTTATGACTTACTCCATTACTTCCATTGTTGAAAGTGGTGGTGGACATATAGAGAATAAAATAAAAGACCAATTGCAAATGCCTTGAGTACCAGTACCTTCTCCTTGCAATTTACTAGCATGCTAACTGTGGTCACTCTAATGCGCTGTTCACTATGCAGCCCACAACAGGCAATAGACATAAGAAGCCTGCAGTTTGTTGCAGCTGTGGTTACTTTGTTCCCAACCTATAAATAAGGCCTGATTGATATGAGTGTTTACAGAGAGTGACTAGTGTTTACTAACTCTCACTGACTCTCAGTAGATTTCCCAGTAGGTCGGGTCCAGCAGAGGACACAAGTGTTGATAGATAAGGTAATGGAAGGTATTCCCCTTTTATACTGGAACAATATAAAAGGGGAAACATGTCAGCAAGACAGGGAGCAGCAGAAGGAAGGAGCAGGAGATGAAGCTGGATAAAGGGAAACCTTCACTCAGCAAAGAGAGAAAGAAAGGAAGCCAAAACAAAGACTCCGTAACAAGCCCAGTTTTAAACAGTCTCTTGACATTAGCAGAAGCCAAATTCTAAATCTGCAGAAGTGTTAGCTATATTTTTTTAAACAGTAGATTTCAGAGCAGATCTCTCGATGAAAAATGCATTGAAAATGAGAAAGAAGGCATGCAACTTGTTTCTGTACCAAACACACCCCTTTCCCTCTAGAACACTCAATTGCAATGAAAAAGCTTAGCAATTACTTGGCAATTATATCTTGGCTATTACGAGGTTATTAAAAACTGTTTGTCAGGCAAAGGCTATCCACTTTTGAGTGGATCAGTGAAAGACAGAAAACACACACCAGCAGGATCTCGCTGATAGACATATTTGTTCATATTTGAACAGCTCAAACAAACAGCCAACAGACTATTTAATGCTCAGACTTTACTGGATTTACTGGATGGATTCCCTGTAAAACCGCAGCATATGAAGAAAAGAAGAAAAAAAAGTTGAAACCTCCACAACTAGTTTTTTCAGCAATTTCAGTTTTTATTCTTTTGACCAATAGAGTATTCAATTAAATATCAAAATAATCAGTAGCAACAGCTAAAGCTGTGTGTCCTTTATTACAACATCAGCATAAACAACAAAAACCTTCTGTGATGAACTTAAAGATGATTAAAAGATTATCTGAAATAGCAGTGCAGCTCTCTATGATACATACCTAAAGTGGGAATTTTAACTTCTATATATGTGACCCGATCTGGAAAAAGGACTCTATTTATTGAGACACGGGCTGATTATGTTGAAAACCATCAAAAATATCAATTTTACTTTTTTGGTCTAAATGGCCATTTAATGAGTTGTAGCTCTCAAAAGAAACCAAGATGAAAGCACGCTAGGATGCAGTGGCCACTCCGGGTCAAACACTTTGGTGCTATTGTGTGTTACTTTTCAAGATTTCACACTGAAACTCGCAAACATGTGCATCCGAACAGCTGGAACACATTTATGACCACCAGACCCTGCTCCAGATAAGAGATAAGCGTGTAGCTTACCTCTGTGACGAGGTCTCGGGGAGTCCACACCAGACTAAAGGCTAATGCTAGCCGTCCGGCAATACCATCAATTTTCCTCACCAACGTTCGCTCCCTGGACAATAAACTGGACCACTTCAAAAATTTTTATAGTGTAAACCTTAATAATGCCCCAGATATGCTACAAAAGCATTTTAATGTCACTCAGTTTAATACATTACCCTTAATGAAAATATTAATGTAAGCCCATACAGACTGCACTGTAATTCATGCATGGGCATTTTCTTTGGTGTATACAGGTAAATACAGTAATAAATTAGTGTAATGTTTTGTAATTAAAATTCAGTAAAATGGAAAATGTTCAAATTCAATAACTAACTATAATTTAATTTGCAGTACAGTAATAAAACTTTTGTGGTTTACAAGAACAAAAATCAAGAGAAACACTCAAGATTACTCAGACAATCTGTGCTTCTGGAAAAGAACAGCTGTCCGTCGGCATGTCTTTCTCGACCGAGATGCAAGCGTTATAAACAATAAGTAGCTTTAAATTAAAAATATGGAATTCTCTGTAACACACTAGAAATGCAAGTAGAAACGCAAAAAAATAGATAAATAAAAAACTAAAAAAGAGCACAGTCTGAATGGAGCGGTCCAGAAGGTTTTCTGGATGTGTCCACACCACTGATTTATCTTTAGATGAATTTATATTTGGATTACTATTTATTAGGGATGCACAGGGATGTTCAGCCATCAAATCTTCCATCCGAAAATGAAAAAAAAAATGCATTTTTTGTTTTGGACAATTTTTTGTAACACAACCGAAACAGTGATGATGCAATCAACAACAGCGACCTGCAGCCGCCAGATTGGATTAGAGTCAACATGTCTGCCGTGTGGGCTCATTTTGATATGTCTAAGAAAGACACGCGAAAAGCCGTTTGTACAGCGTGCAATGCCGATATTTCCAGAGGGGTGCATGCACAAAGACTCTCTCAACGTCGGGGATTAACTTATCATATAAAATCAAAACATCCCGATCGTCATGCATAGTATGAAGCAGAGAAGAGGCAAAACCCCTCGAGCACACCCACTCCATCTGTGTTTTTGAAATGGTAAGAAAGTTTTCCAGTGATTACAGTAAATATATGGACTGCCCGTCTTTGTTTTAATACACTATTTTGTTATAGGCCTAGAGAGAATGTTAGTATATCTTTCAACAGTTTTTAAAGCACTTGTTCTGAATGCACTTTGTTCATGCACATTGTTCAGAATGTTAAAATGCACTTGAATTCACTTGTTTTCTGAGAAAATTGTATAATATTGCAGCTATCTTGCTTTTAGGCTATTCATGAGTGGGGCCAAATTTAATTTTATATTGTGCATTGATTGAATACAAAATAAATATTTTTTTATACTTTTGTAACAGTTTTATAATAATAATAATAATAATAATAATAATAATAATATTTCTTATTTCTTACTTTTTGGTTTCAGTGCATCCCTACTATTTATGTTACAAAATTGTTACAAAAAAATGTATGTACATTTTTTAAATAATTTTAAAGTGAAATGGGAAAAAAGCAACAAAAAAAATTTAGAATATTTGCAGGTTCCGCATTGTTGTGGAGATTTCTGCGTAAAACGAGGAGTTCGGTTCTCATAAAAAAGCCGCATGTTACTGGACTCGCCAGTCCTGATCCACATGAAATTGAGGGATTACTGTATTCTTTCTCTTTTGCTGAAATACAAGACGTGAGATGTTAACTGGTCACAAAACAACCTCCTATCAACTCTACAGAGTCTGTATATTAATCTGTTTTAAATTCAGAGCTGTTTTTGAAAGAATATAATAGGCAGAATATATTCATTCAGTAATCATTTCCAATAACAAAAAACGTTTAATAGAGAATAGAGACATCAAGACAGTTTGGAAAATTACTCATGTAAAAATGAAATTATTCTACATTATTCTACATACACAACTATTATCAGATGGCATCAAGAAAAAGATACAACATATTTGGCTCTTTAAAAACCCTTGGCAAACCATTGGCAAGTTTTATGCTGCAAGGACTTCTCCAAGGTGGTCCTAAATTCCACTACCATCATACTAACAATACAGCCAGCAATGTTACAAGAATTACTGGAGCAGCCAGTAATGACAAAAGCTCAGAAGACACAATTGTCCTGATTATGGCTGTCCTAAATGTTTTGAGAATCCAGTCTCAGACAAACTCACTGATAGACTCATATCTACACTACAAGAGCAGGACTTCAATTAGGAGTTACTTTTTGATACAGTCTAACAGCATCTAATGGATGTAATTCTCACTCTTTAAAAACACCAGCAGATTTCCTTTGCTAGGCTGAGTGAGTGAGTGAGTGTTTTTTCCCCTGGTGTAGGCAGAGTCCTTGGGAAGTGTGTGGGCGAGTGGTGGGCGCACTGAATGGGAGGAGATTGGGGAGATGTTGCACTTGGGGGGGAGGGGGGGTGTAGAAATGAGTCACCAGTCACTGGTAGAGATGCAGGGAAGATGGCAGCAGTGTGTAAATCTCACGACTTCAGAAATCACTCAACTTGTCCCTTTGTGCATCATTTGAAAAGTTCTAACTAGCTCAGACAACACAGCCTGCTAAAACAAACCTGTGTGGGAACCCAAATCTCCATCAAGAGCTTTCGATTGTGCCAAACTTATTTTTCTTCTGAAACGGATAGTCATGTAAATAAGGTCAAATAGCCAGGGGGCTAATTAAAATGGTTTTAACCCTTTTTAAATTGTATTTCAGTCCCTTTCAGCCTAACAGCATTGCCTTTCAAAATTAGCATGCCTCATCCCCCTATTCCCTGTGCACAGGGAGATAACACCTATTACCACATAAAAGCATGCAGCCCATTGTGCTGATGGTTCTGTGATCCAAGTGAAGTTTCAGCTGTTAAAGTGAAGTGTTGTTAAACACAGTTGATCAAAAGCTGAACAAAATTTGGCTTTATTTGAAAGAATAGTAAGCATGCCTATTGAAAAGAGAGGTGAGGAGAAAACAATTTTGTCCTTCCCACTCACACAGCAGCCACTGCGCTCATGCAATCAAATCATTGCCCTTCACACAACACTCAAAGTGTCACACGCATGATAAAGTGACAGTGTTTTAGACTGTTTTGTTGCTGTGATGAGCTTCATATTTGTCATGAGTGCAACAGCCTCTCAAATCTGTTCAGTACGCAACTGTGATTATCCGTTTAAAATTTGAGCTGAGCAGCACTGAATAAATTACCTAAAGCTCCAGTATCCAGAATCAGTTTTAAATGTATACCTTTCTATCAAAGGTACCACTGTTTAGATAAGATTCAGCTAGAGCGGAGATTAAATAAGGCATTAAAAAAAGAAAAAAAAATTAAGCCTTAAACAACATGATCACAGTGCCATCTACTGGCCCTTACTGGAAAAAACGAGGGACACAGACAAGAGACCGTGAAAATGTCACTCCTGTTTCTTGACACTTGATTCAGTTCATCTGGAGTTCATTAACCAGCTGAAGAGGGGAAAAAATTGCTTTGGCCATCCGGATATGGCACTGCTTATTCTGGCTTCATTCCCAGATGGCACTATGATAAATGTCAAACAATTCTTTTTCTGCTCCTGGGGCAATCGCCCAATCACAGAGAGTTCAAACCTCAGTGACATCACAACCATTCATGGCCAAGACAGCATAACTGATCTTAGTCTGAGTGGATATGACAGTCATTTCATTCAGTGAGATTCGAACCAATGTAGACATCAGCGGATGTAACAGACAAAGCCACTAAGAGATCTCCTCTGACTATTTGCTTTCCAATTGACATACAAAAACATGCAGTGGCACTCCATGTCTCTCAGAGGACTCATGTACTTAAATTCCAAGCTAGGCAGCACTGTATAATAGAAGCCCTACCAAACTAGACTAAATTAGGGCAAAATAAATGGTAAAATGGTAAGTCACTTTTCATGGAGTTTTTCTAAACAGAACATTGGAAATTATAATGTGATCTAAAATGTACGTTTTTCATTGAATATCTGATTCACAGGATGAATGTTGGTGATATGACAAAAATAATATGATGCATGTCAAGAGATCATTTTTTGTGCTTAGGTTTGAGTAGTAGATTTTCCTGAAATTCTATAAAAAAGTTGGCGTTTCCATAAGTAAGCATTGTATTTTTATGTTAACCATAATAGTAATAGTTAAAATTGCTATTCACTTAAGCCAGAACAAAACTAACTGCATACTCTTTGTAATAAATATGTAGTTTAAGTACATAAATATGTTTAAGTACTTGTTAATTATGTTTAAGTTGTTATCCCTGATGTGCTCAGTAAAGTGCATTGTGCCAAAATGTAAAGCAATTAATAATGGTAATAATAGACAACATACTTTTTTTCCAGCCCTACTTATCATGCACAATTACCAGCACACAATAACAATAAAAAGATAGAAAAGGTTGCTTGATCCCATAAAAATGTTGGATGTCTGTAACCACGGCAAAAAAAAAAACTATCAGAAAAAAAACATGACACTTCTGCTACAGAGGCCTGACTGTCCCAATAGATGGCAAGAATGAGAATATCAGAGCTGTCGTTTTTGAAAATCATCTCCATTACTCGCTTCAGTACAAAAGCTAGCCACGGCACACAGCCCTCAGCAGGTGCTGCACTAATTAACCAGTGCCAGGTCCTGCTCAAATACATCTGCCTGAGATATGCTGGACGCTGAGCACAGTGGATCAAACTACGCTGTGATCAGACAGACGTGCTGGCTGGCACACAAGCACACAGCCCCTGGTGCTCACTGGCTGTCTCCTTGGTTTAACCTTTCAGCCCCGAGGAGGCTGAAGAGTCTGACAAGAGGGGCAGTGGACTCTGCCCACTCTCTTGTCACAAAGGTGAATTTTCAAGCAAAACAACCGATGTGCGAACAAGATTTCTTTGCATTTGCTGCACGCACATGTACCTCTGTAGTCTTCTCTAAACCGCAGCCCATTACAAACACATTTAGAGTGCAATTGAAGAGCAAAAAGATTGATTTAAGTGTGTCCTCTTTTGTGCTCCAAGAGAATGTAGAACAGTTTAAAATGAGCGGTTTGAAAAAGCATAGCCTGAAAACAGATGGCTTGAATTATACTGTACTGACCCTGGAAGGACATTCTTAAAACTGTTTCATTAACCCCTGCTACCCCAACAAAATCTTTATCCAATGCCGTATATCCATATACAGTTGCGGTTAAGAGTTACAGATGTTTTCTTACAACCTATATAATAATAAATAAAAATATAATATATTATGAAAAATATAATTTCCTTATTTTGTAACATAAATATTAAAATAAATTCAGCTAAAGTTCCATATAAAATATAACAGTGGTTAGTGAGTTCGCCCCGCAATCAGGAAGTCCTGAGTTCGATTCCCAAGACTGCTAAGCACCACTGAGGTTCCCTTGAACAGGTACCGCCAACAAGCACTGCTGCTCACTTTCACTTGGTGAATAGATTATTCTCAAATCACAAAACTTGTATCGATCTTGGAGGAAACCGCTTATTCTACAACTGTATGATATGTAGAGACTCAAAGGTTGGAAAATATAAAATCTAACCAAGTAATATAAAAACTCTAAATACATTATATACACAAAATGCTATGGCTTGTAAGAGAGGTGGATCAAAATAATAGATCATGTATATCCACCTAAATAGATACAGAAATGTTACATTGGTAGTGAGTATTTATATTGTAATGTAAACTGCACATCAGCAAATCTCTAACAAGGACAGTGATGGTTACTTTATGGTATAATGGTAAAATGTTCAGATATAAATAGGGCAGAACAAATTTGGGAGCACTTCTAATTATCAGATGAAAAGAAAAATGCTCAATATGAGAATCAAGAGGTTCCTAGAGATTGCCACCTGTAGAAAACAACACAAAATAACAGTGTTTACTAGAGATGAAACTGGTACCGTTTCCTGTTAAACCACAGTAAAATCCCTGATCATTTTCATTAAAACTGAGGTTAATTAAAAACTCAGGTTAACAACTGTGTAGCATTAATCAAAGCTAGCAACAGTCTATGCAGCATAGGTTTGTTTTGTGTCGGTGAATACACGGGGGAAGTGAGTGACAGTGCCCTGGAGATTTTTCAGCCTTCTAAATCTGGTCGTACCTCGGAACATGCAGAAAGAAAATTGCTGCAAAAGCATTTAACACTTTAAATCTCATGAGTCACCCACCACCCACTACTTTACAGTAAGCAAATAGCAAGTTAACTTTTAGCTCGGTACATAATGTGGGAACTTTTTTGTGTCGAACTTGCTACCAGCTTGTCAGTAATGTATACTGATGCTTTAAAACGCTACATAGTTAGTGGTGTAGTAGAGCTGGCAGAACGCCCATTTGATGTTAAGAATAAAGTCCATGTATGTCTGTATTTGCATATCTATGAAACAAAATGCCATTGATTTCCTTCTTTCAGTACTTTTAGAACATTTTCAGCACATTTTAACTATACTGTGATAATGTTGACAATCATGACTACATTGCCTGACAAAGGTCTCGTCACTTAACCAATTTGTAGGAACAACAAATAATAACTTGATTTGTAGTTATTCAGTTGGAATCAGAAATGGCTTAGAAGAAATGCAAAGCCCTCTAGATTATGCTTATTATACCAAAATAAAGTTTTGCATCATTCACTGAGTTGTATCATTTAATTAGGAGAGAAAGGTCAAATTTTGCCTGAACAAAAGTCTTGTAGAAATTATACATATACTTTATTTAGAATACACAAACATGCTACAATAACATCAGAACATAAAGTCATTGTGCCTTGGGAAAAAAATGAATAACGTGTATGACTTCCATCATCTTCGAGGACCGCAAGAGGTTCCTAGAGAATGACTGAAATAACTTGTTGATTAAGTCACCTGAAACGGTGAAACCAAAGAAAGCAGTCTTGCAGGACTCCCAGAATTTGTTGAGATTCTTAGAGTTCATCTTCCAAGCCTCCTCCTTCATCTTACCCCAGACATGCTCAATAATGCAGGTGTTAAGGAGTTTAACAAGCTGTGAACATCAAGACACTTTTTGACCATTTCATTTTGCACCCAGTTATTAATGTGAAAGTCCTTGGCATTAAATTGATCCATTTATTGCAACATTTGATTGAATAGTAAAGTTATATACCTTTTAGGTTACTATGACCTTATGTGACAAGACTTTTGTCAATGACTGGTACCTTTAGCTAGGTATGCTGCAAGTACTGAAGGCGACCCTTTGGAAGCTGCATAGATTGTGGGTGAATCTTGGGTCCATGCGGTTCCAACATGTCTTATTATTTGTTGTTCCTACAACTTGGTTAAGTGACAAGACTTTTGACAGGCACTTTATTCCACAGTTACCGATATTTCTTATTAGCATTAAAGGCAATGACAATCCAAAAATGATTAAGAAGAAGAGATTAAGAAGAAATTAGGTTCAATTAAATGGTCTAAGACATGGCAGCTGCTGCTAGCCCACAAGTGGGTGCAGTTTTTGAAAGCTGGCATTCATAGGATGAAAAAGGGTACAAAGAATGGTTCTCAACCAGTCACATTGCAAAGTAGGTGGTATAATATTAAGTTACAGGGCAGAGGAATGAAGGTCTGGAATGTGAAGAATGTTAACCCTCAGTGCCTCAATAGATGGTACTGTTCAAACAGACAAATTATCATAATTGTCAAAGCTAATTGGCACCAGTTTGGCCTTAATCCCACCACAAATGCTCTGAGGAGCTGGACCAGCTTAACCTCCTGCTGCTTTTCAGATGCATCCATTATAACCCATTGTCGTAAAAACCACAAGTACTCTGAATACCATAGTTCTGAGCTAATAATTCACATACTGCTCTGCACTAAATCCAGTTAAACAGAGCCAACTGTGCACCCTTTTAATGCAACCTGCATTTAGCCAGTCTCCTTCAAGTACTCTATCCACAATTCTCAGAAAAGTGCAACATTTTATGTTAATGTATGGTCTACAGCAAGCACAAATAATATGAACAATTTAAATGTTAAATCAAGGAATTAAGACCATCTCCTCATTAAATTTCACCTTCAATAAGGTTAGACTGCCCTCTAGCTGCACAAACTGCTTGTGCCATTTTCCTGAGGTAGACAGACTAAAACTATGCAGCAAAGCACTAACTGGGTCTACCAAGGTGAAGCACAAACACTCAGACATGCTATCTAAATGGATAAATGGTTCATTCTGACAATGAAGCACTTCTGTTGTCTGTCCAAGACTCCAGGAGAGCTCTGAAAATGACAAAGTAAAGCTGATGGAAATTCAGGCCAGGTGGTCCTGAAAAAGTTTCAAAGTACATCTGTTGTTTCTTACTCAATGATTGCATGATGAAAGAAGCACTTTCCACTAACAAGGAAGATTCCATATTTTAGCTTAAACCAAACATGAGAACACAAACAGTACATTCTGGATATCATCCACATGGACATTAGCAGCTCTCTGAATATTTGTGGTAACATCAGCATGCAATGAAAAATAAGCATAGCTACAAGACCTGAAAAAACACAGAAAGCACCTAGAAAGCCATTTGGGACAGTTTAAAAGTGTAGTTTAAAAAATGCCTCACTGTATCAAGTGCATTAGATAGCAAGCCCAGCTACAAGTCGCACTTGACCAAATGCTTGAAGGTCATGATATAAGAAGTTATAGGAAACTCTAAACGGTCACTTAAAACCAGCGTGTTTATTCTCGACACAGCTGGTAAATGGAACTCAAGAATGGGTTGGGTCCAATTTCAGCAAGTTCCTCTTTTTGGATGAACAGTCATTCTGCATTATTGTGACAAAGTGCAAAGCTCCAGCATGGTGCAATATAAACTCATCTAACACAGGTTACAAAAGTAAAAGTCAACTAGAATATAAAACAACTAAAATGCTCCTTTAACCCAAATATAAACAGGGCTGAAGATCATTTTAAACAATCTCAGTTAGATTTAAGAGTGTGTTTAATTATTGCAGGCTAAACTGACAATAGCAATGCCAGCAATCATTCATTTCATTTTATTTGTTTAAAGGCACCTTTCAAGACACTCAAGGACACCTTACATACAGGTAAAACAGATCATAAAACTGGAGGGGGGGGCATGCATTCACACCCTCATATGAATCATGCAGCATATAATGCATAGCCACTTTGCAGCTTTAAAAATCATCAGTGAATGGATTAAAAGAATGCAACCAATCAGCATGTACAG